>PNEQ01108836.1:0-13484 GCA_003012365.1 Medauroidea extradentata
GTACTTATACCACCTGCCGATGACGTTGCATTACCTACATCTCCGGCGTCAACAACATCCATGGCAGCTGCAGCATCCGCCTGATTTGCTTCAGTCCAATCGTCCTCCAACATGTTGAGGTCAAACGATTCTTCCCAATCGAAGTCGTCTGTTCGAGTCTGTTTACTTGGACCAGCTTCAGCGTCTTGCTCCGCAGGACATGACGTGGTAGAAGATATACAGTGATGATGTTGACAAGCTGAAGGCTGGTGCCAACACACTGAACGGCACACGAATGCTGTGCAGCGGCAGCATATACTGCACTCTGTCAGCAGTTGTCTGTACTTAAAAGAGCAATAACACACTACCTCAGCCTTGATTCTTAGTGCCGCTACATGCTGCACGGCGAGTGCTTAGATCATTGCTCATCAGATGAACTGGGCGAGTGAGACAAAGTATCATGGCGCAGCTCGGCACTGTCCGACCTCTGGTGAGTTGCAACATTGGCACGTCCAGCAGATTGGCACCCGCCCACCACATACTGTGCGCACAGCAGTTGCCTTAGCTAACGGTACTGTCGGTGGTGTGTATTTATTGCTAACGAGCAATATATAAGAGTTTGATAACAATATTTATATTATAAATCCTTTCAGGAGTCTGTAATGTATGATAAATCTAACTTTTCCAGACACTATTTATTGAAAAAAACTTGACTTCCATATATGACTTGCACCCTTAACTATTAAGTTCATTTATGTGAAAAAATGTGCAGGTGGTACATGGGTAAATATATTAGCTTGGAACTATTTCACACCCATGTTTAGGGTTTACAAGTTTTAACTAGTACTTAGTTAATTTCACTTTACTTTTGAAATGTTATGTACTGAAGAGTGAAACACCAGACACAATCATGCATACACAATATAACTGTCATTCAATGCTCTACAAAAACTTATCTGCTATACATCTTTATTGATAATAAACAAATATTTATAATCAACTAATTAATTTTTAATTAATAAGAGTTCCATCCCAAATGAGCTCAGAAACGTGTAATTATATTTAATTTAAGAGTATGTTCCAGTTGTTCGCTTGGGAAGGTTTAATGTAAGGGCAGGAGGTGAGACAAGCAGGTAACTCTTAGCTGTCACAACCTTGTTATCTACAAAGAGTAGGCTTTCACTTTATTATAAAGAAATGAGGGGCAGACAAACTACACTAGACCCTCGATTTTACGAATACTGACTGTTCCATTTATGACATTCGTAAAATCGCTACCTTCGTAAAATCGATTGAGGCCAATTTTGCCCCCAACCTCTTTACCAAATTTTAAAATTGCATTTTTTCCGCAAAGTATATCCAATGGGATCTCAATTTTGGTAGCGTTTTGCGGTAAAGTAAGACAAGTTGTCATTAAGGTATAAATTTATATCACAAGGCTGATGTCTTCCGATTAAAATGGTACCCCTGAACGGTAAATATGACCGACCCACGACCGGGAGAAAAAAAAGAGAAAACTAAACACCGAGCACCGAGTGTCTTCTCGCGAATACATAGTCTGACATCCATATCGTTTCACACGAAAAATGGCAAATAATAACTTAAATTTAAGTTTGTATCAATAGACAGACGTCTTCAAATTAAAATCACACCTACGAACAATTGATACCATGTCACAAAAAAAAATAAAACACAAAGCACGGATGCCTGCTCGTGCTAGTGTAGTCTTGATGTCCGTAGCATTGCGTGGAAAAATAAACCTAAAAAGGTTTACAACACTCTTGTGAAAACAAACTAAAACTAATGTCACACGCAAAAATTTTTCGGCGGCAGCCAGGCTGGTGTGCTATCCTTTGCAACACTAAAATAATGAGAAAAAAAATCAAGTGAAGTTTGAAGACAAACCTTTGTGCTGGACTATGTTCGGTACTTGTGCCCTTTTAACGATAGCACGCCACTGCAAGAGTCGAGTTAATGCAAAAATGGCGCCGTCAATGAGTCTAAACTTAGTCACTTATGCCGTTCTTACCCGTTGCCCCGCCGTGTTTACTTTCAAATGGTCGCCTGGCTGATGTGTAGCGCTGATAACACGTCCCTCCCTCTTTCTTTGTCTTGCTTCAACTTAGCCTGCAGTCACGCACACATACACACACACACACTCACTCACTCCTTCCCTCCCTCCCTCAAGCCTTCCCATACCGCGGCCTCGGGCGCAATATTCTCATGCAGACAAAGGACACGTGCGTCACGGAGAAATTTCATTATGCCAATGATCTGACCACAGCGTGGGCGCCAGAAATCGTACAGCCTGGAGGAGATTGTGTAATGGGTCCGCTTGTATGTCTGTGTTGTTATTTATATATAGTTGTTAGAGGTTATGTCCCTGTTTGGGGCGGCGGTATGTGATGGGGCTCCGTCTACGTATGTGTTGCTTGGCTGTAGATGTATAAGGTGAAGATGGTTGGTATCGAGTCCCTGGTTGCGGCGGTAGAATGTGGTGGTGCTGTATATACGTATGACGTTGTAGGTTATGTTGTTCCTTGCTGCCGGCGACGACTTATCAAATTAGACTTTTCCTTGTTTGTTATTTATATGCCCGGATAGCCTGAGGAGTTTACATAGAAGAAAAAAGAAGCAAAATTTTTTTAATAACTGTCAGTTTCTTTTAATAATAGTTCACCAGACGTACATGGCACAATAACGTACAAAAATTCTTTCCCATGATTTTATGTCTTACAGTGTGAACGTGAATAGGTAACACCAGTGGCGGCATTCGCTAAGTCAAGAGTGTTCGTCCCAGTTTATTATCGGTTGTGATCTGCCTCAGTTTGCTCCACAAAGGAAAACGACCTAAACTACGGGGTACCCCTAACGGTGTCTTAAACTGCTATACTCACATGTGCAGCTATTTCTTGCACCTACTTGATTACTACTTTTAACAAACACCGCAAAAGAAATACATAATAGAGTGCTGGCTACACAGCTCACTTTACTCGCGGATACGCCCTCTAAGCTTCACCGCCCCTCTACCACGTTTAACACGTCCTCTCCCTGCCACCATGACGCCCTAACTAATCAACACTGAACCGGCCATCTCCCGGCGACCGTCCCCTAGCTCCGATGGATCACAACTAATTTTCCTGGGCGGACACCCGGACTTACTCGGCCGAGCGGCGGAGGGATACATCAGGATCCAACTTGCCTAAAAAGCTGGTTAATTGACGTCTATAACCTAAAAATTGTACGTAACATCGATACTGATAAATTTACAAAGCATTTTATTTCATAATACCAGCTAAATATTTATTTGTTTATTAATTCGGGAATGTACAGAGTCATCAATCTGTCGCGAATCAACACCTTCACGGAGTTTTGCGCCCGACACTACCACCCACGTCGATCGAGAAACGCCCTGCAGAGCCCCCGCATTCCAGCACGTCCATGTACGTGCCTCCAGGCGAGTGAACTCTGACCTGCCTGACAGATAAATCCATCCAAGCACAGGCTAGCTCAGAGCTTATTTGAAATTTAAAAAACCAGCACTTCTCTGTACGTGCTTCCAAGCAAGAGAACTATGACTAGCCTGCCACATAAATCCCATTCCAGGAGAAGCAAGCTAAGAGGCTACTTGAAATTAAAAAAATCCAAACAAGGCAAAATATCAGAAAAGTTTACTTAGAAAAGTTGCTTGAAATTAAATTAGCTTTAAAATGAGTCCAAACACGACATAAATCCGATAAAATTGACATGTAAAATTAAATACTTTTCTCTTGCTTTAAAGTTAAATTTAAAAATAAAAAATAAAATTTTAATGTAAATTTCTCAACTCGCATCCCCAACTAATAGGTTGGATCCCGCCGTATACATCCTTATACCTGGTTAAGTTCGCCTACTTAATTTGTTATAAACAACAAAGAGAAAAAACAATATTAAGACAAAAAATTGAAATTACTGTACGATAAGACGCCAAGTAAGTGCTACATGCCAGTGCACGTCAGAATTGCAACACAAGAAGTTTCTCACTTTACCAGGGCAATTTAATAAACTACTAAAAAATGCCAAAACTCGAAAAATAACATACAAGAAATGTGATTATTTGTAATTTTCAGTGGATGGGTGTGCATAGACGTGGGAATACGAAAAATCCTGTGGTGCACAAGGTAATAGAGATTATCTTTACCGGCATTATATATGCGTAAAGCGAGCTCATAATGGCTAGGGGAAAAGGAAGGGTTTCGGGTTGCGGACTCCGCAAGATATTGTTCTGTGAAGGGGGGTGGGGTGAGGGTATAGATTGAAATTTTCCAGGAAACGCGTTGCAAGTTGTTTCCTACGCTGATGTTTGTAAGGTATGTGGGAGAGGGGGGTGATCTGCCGGCTGTGAGACAAGCAGGTAACTCTAGCTGTCACAGTCTTGTTATCTACGAAGAGTAAGCTTTCCCTTTATTAAAAAGAAATGAGGGTAGACAAACTGTGTATGTGCACGCCGCGCCGAATTTTGCTCTCCGGCGTGCGCCGTCACATTTTTCAACAGCTTTAACTTTTTTTTTTTTATTTTTTCGATTTTTTGACGGTTCCCGAGAGTATATTCGTAAAATCTCTACCTTCGTAAAATCCAGGGTTCGTAAAATCGGGGGTCTAGTGTATGTAATGCATGTAGTAGTGCTCACAGGCCGAACTTTGCTCTCCGACGTTCGCCATCACACGTTTTAACATCTTTTACTTTCTTAATTTTGCTATTTTTTTACAGTTACCGAGAGTATATTCGTAAAATTCCTACTTTTGTAAAATTCAGGGTTCGTAAAATCGGGATTCTAGCGTACACTAGACCCCCTCATTTCACGAATACTCACAGTTCCTCTCATTGAATTCGTAAAATTGTTGCTTTCGTAAAATCAATAGCAGCCAATTTTCCCTCCCACCCCATCAACAAATTTTAAAATGCCATTTATTCTGCACAGTGCCTCTAGTTGGGCCCCAATTTTCATATCAATTTGAGAGAAATTAAAAAATTAAAAATGCAAAAATAGAAAAATAAATTGATATCAATTAATTGCCAGACATCTTCAGATCAAAAACATACCTCTGAACGATAGATATGACTAACTTATTCGATAATCAATGAAAAATTGCATTTCTTTAATTTTTAATTCTCACGATATTCTCATTTATTAATTTTGATAAGGTACTTCCAATTTGATTGCGTAGGGTATTTAAGTTTTATGTCTTTCATGAGAAAATCTTTTTGCGACTCGGAGACCACAGCAACTTAAGTTGCTGTACATATTTCCAATGACACTAATCATGAAGTCACGATGATAATAATAAACTCGCTTTAAAAGTTTTTTGTAACGTATATATTAAAACTAGTGATGGCCAGATACTGGAAAAACCCGATACCGATGCAGGTTCCGATATGCAAGATTTTACCGATCCGATACCTGAAAACCGATATTTTAAATATCTGTAGGAAATCTTGTTTTCTGTTTGAAAAGATAAACAATTTGAGTAAAAATCTTACTGTTCTTCATTTAGACTATAATAACAGTAGTAAAACACTGCTTTAAAAAACTAATAAAATACAAAACTAGACACTAGAATAGTATAATAAAATACAAGCTTGAAAATGTGTTGATAATATCAACTTGATATGTGTGGTCAGTCATTACACTTTGAAAATACCACAGTCAACCTCCATAGCTTCTACTTCAAAAGATAAACTATAATTTGTGTTAAAAGTTGGATAATTAGGAATTTTTACGTACTGGTTTAAGTTTAAGAAATAAGACTTAGGTTCTGATGTAAAAATGTTAGTGAGAGGCGGTTCTTTTTTTTTTTTTTGTGCAAATTCCGTTAGAGGTGCTAAATAACCTCTCTGAAGCTACGGAAACAGGAGGAACGGCCAGTTTATTTTGAGCAAGCAGTTTTAGGTTTGAAAAATATACAATTTCCTTTCAAAAGAGCAAAATGCCATCCAACAGTGGAATAGTAGGCTCTGTTAAGTACTGAGTCAATTCAATTGGTGTATCAGTTGTGGTTTGAGATGCATCTGACATCTGAATCATTTCTGCTCAAATCTGCTGCAATGCTGACACTTCAGTTTGAGGCTGAGGAGTAGGTACTACTACTACTAACGGCATATTCCAATTGACTGCTCCGGGAGTGCACCCGGTGCGCCCTGAAAATATGCAATAGTCACGTGATTGCCCCCAACGAGTGTGTATTGTTTATGCTCCAACAACTGGAACACGCCACACTTACAGTGCAAAACATTTGTGGCAACAAATAACTTGAAACACGAAATTCTTTAACCATAGGTACTCCAAAACAGTTAAAATTTAATCCTAAGAAATTTGAGAGGTTACTATACTACAATTTTTCTTCTTGATCTATCGGTAAATAAATGTGCAGACAACTCAATCTTACTAACCTTACTATAATTTTAATAACGAACACAGATATTAAAATAATCACTGTATGTTTGCATCACATAAACTTCTTTGCATTTTTTAAGTTCCAAACACTCATATAATTGCGTAAATTCCCCCACAGAAAACATTTTCTTTCGTTTACACAATCACAGGCTGCCGCCATAATAGCACTCATTTGCCGCACCGTCTCTCGAGACAGTGCGGCAAAAACTGTTTCCGGTGCGCACCCATTGAGTGCAACTCTCAATTGGAATACGAAAATCTGAATGCTCCCAACGGGAGTTCTGGTAATTGGAACACGCGGCACCCGTCGGGTGCGCACCAGGAGCATTCGGGTGCAGTAATTGGAATACGCCAATAATGTTCACAAACGTAACCAAAACAACTTTTTTCTGCACCGGCATTTGTAAATAAAGACCTCCGAAGGATTGCCAACCTCAGAGAAACATAAAACGTAGTTCACTAAGAGGAATACAGGGTGCGTTCTGTGAGCACAGCGCTGCTGTTGTGCTTTACGCTACATGCCATTCGGCAGCTTATACTCATAGAATACAGCAGCACTGGAGTAGCAGAGCTGTCTCAGCGAAGACTTGACCACGCTATCTACAAGTGAATATTCTGTGACTTTTTTTTTTGCATTTAGGAATGGCATTTCGATCTTCTCTTTGTTGTTTAACGATAAATAAATAATTTTCCATAACTGTTTTTATGTTTTACGGCATCGCTGTGTGTATTTTAAGTGAGAATTATTATACTTTTGTAATATAATTGATTTGCGGTAAAGATTTTTAAGCAGTTGCTGCTAGAAATCTTTGGCTTTTCAACTCTTTCGGTTGTTGTGTTTGTTTACATTGTACCGTTTTGCCAAATTTTAATGTCAAGTTTGTGAAATGAACTTTAGTAAAGATGAATTGGTTGTAAACAGTTCAAATCAATATTGTTTTCAGTCACATTTCCGCCTTCAGATGGTAGGAGTAAAGGAATAATGTGCAAGTTAGCCGAGATAATGACTGTGACCGATGTACCGATATTATATTGCCGACTGTCGATAACGGTAAATGTACCGATAATGCCGATATCTGATATCGGTAATCGGACATCGGACCATCACTAATTAAAACCACAACAATAGTTTCAAAATGCATTAAAAAAAAACAAACTTACTGGTCAGTTTGTAAATCCCAGACACGTGCTGTTCTTAATGGTTAACTCTGACGACTCATCATCACTTCTGTCGGCCACTGACACAGTAAATATACTAAAAATTACTTGCAATCAATTCAATTAACATTAAAATTAATCAACTATTTTAATTCATGTAATGTGATACGTTTTTTCTCACATTAGAAAATAGCACGGAACCAAGAGAAAAAACAACATAGGCCTACAAGCAAACAAAAAGCACTTAAAATAAAAACCTTGAATTCATGTGGACGCATTATTTAAAGTACTCATCCAACAAAATACATTACGATTAAGACAAAAATAATTAGGTCTAACTGCCCAGATTAACATTCCTTTTTAGACAACACTTATAAGGCATTTGCATAACATACAAATACACAAACAGCTCAGGGGCATGTTCAATGTTGGGACGGAAAGTTTCACATAGTAATCACAATTCAATAATCAGGTACTGTAATTTCTTAAAATGTTTTTGAATGTCGCAAAGTTAATTAACGAACATGTTCACAAAGAAACCGCAAACTTACTCAGAAAAATGTGAGCGCAGAATAACCGACATGCTGAAGGCAGCCAGCTATATGTACTAGCACGACAGTGTTGCCAGATCCAATAATTCTGGAGTTGCTACAGCATCTACTTGACATATACAAAGGAGTTAAGTAGGTATTCGTGAAAAGAATGGACAGGCTGTGACTGAATGTTTCCTAGCAATAAGCCCCGTTCACTTTTTGGATGCAAGTACAGTAGAACCCCGATTTAACGAAATGCCATGGGACCCGAAAATGTTTACTCTAAATTGTTATTTTGTTAAATCCGACTACACACCCCCCCTACCCCCTCAAAGTTAAATCCACGGGCATGTTTCGTCGGAATTTAAGGAAATTTTAAAAGAGTAATACTGGATCAAAACAATAACAAAATGCATTTACTGCAATAGGAAAGCCACAGCCGCAAAAATTAAAAAAAAATAGGCGAAAATACTTTCAGTGGAATGCTCGGCGAGCATGCGCATGGTGAGTTAGGCCGTCCTTGCGCGTGCCATCAACACATGAGAAGTGATGACTAACACCGCCCAGCCGTCAATGTTTCCATCTCTCTCCGGCCCGCTCCACCAACAAAATGAAGGAAAATCCCATGAAAAACAGTAAAAAGAAATTTTTTAAATGAAAACTGAACTAAAATGTTAAAGATGCTTAGAAGTCGGGCCACAGCAAACGACCCAAAGTATGCAAAAAGCCAAATTTTCAATTTTTTGCGAATGGGTAAATATCAAGAGTAGCTACTTATCGCGTAGGGACTAAACTATTGGTTTTACATGTAAAGTTTCTTAATAAAAAAGTTTCTTCAGTGATGAAGATGAGTCGTACGTAAAGAAAATTGTAGTTTACTTACTTTGAAATTTGCTGTTTTTCGTCCAAATTCTAAGTCCGACTCCCGTGTTTTACGTCTTCGCTATGATGTGTGTTTATGTAGAACTAGCGGTGTTTACCCAATAAAGAAAAATAATGTCACACTATTATTTATAGGGTTCGTGTAAAAAAGTAAACGCATTCGGCGCGAGGAGAGAGAGATAGTAGGAGGCTGTACTATAGTTAAATGAGAATATGCGCATGCGCTGGAACTTTGCGGCTATAGTAACCTCAATATAGATTCTAATACGTCTTAGTTGATGGAGACAGGCCGGCCGGCTTGGCACTGTCACTGCCACATTTTTTAATGGATTTTAATTTTATTTGTTTTATTTTTAATATTGTGACTTATTAACTAATAACTGCAACTCTACAATTCATATTTTAATGCCGTGAATTAGATAATGTATGTTTTATTCATTGTCAATGTAATTCCTTACAATTTTTTTGGTCATAGAATTTTGTTATTTTTTTAGGGTTCCTGAGATTGTACTCGTAAAATCGCTACCTTCGTTAAATCCAGGGTTGTAAAATCAGGGGTGTAGTGTAGTTCCTGCGCTGTCCACTGCTGGGCTGTGGAAACTGGGTACCTAGATGCTCGTTAACTCGCCAGCCGCCAGGACGAGAATTTAGGTGCGCACTTGTTATGCAACACAGCGTCGCTCGCTCAGCCGTGCCCGCGCGTGCATATATCAAAATTCCTCCCGCAGCAAAAGTTTTCAACGAATTTTTACGAATTTTTTTTTTGTTTCTCAATGAATAGTTTAAGCTTTTCTACGGAGAAGTAAGTATATACGGTGGTCGGTGCTAGTATTGTTAAAGGCCTTACCTTACAATTAATATTAGATTTTACCAAAGTCAGTCAGTTATTTAATAAATTTTCTTTGTTATTTTTTGAAGGTTCCTAAAAATCCTTTAGTTAAATCGCTGTTTTCGTTATTCCAGAGTTCATTGAATCGGGGCTTTATTGAAGTTTCACTCTCCTCCAGACGAACCTTGTGAGTTTTAACTGCCTATACACTGTGCCTAGTCAAGTGCGCCGGTATCCGTGGGTTCATTGCCTGTCTTATAAAAATAAGAAAACACATTGAAGATAGTTCTGTTTTCCAATATGCATAGTGTAATTTTGAATAGACTATGTTACAATTCTTGTGTAACTTACCATATTTCACCGCATAATCGTCGCATATTTTTTGCTAAATATAATGCAAAAAATTGAAGGTGTGACCATTACTCGAGGAAAATTCTTGTGATAAATTTTTTTTTAAGCTAACCTTTTTCATCACTGACCCTATTTACATACAAGTAAGTCAATAATTTTGGTGGAAAAATTGACGTATAACCCCAGAAACACTAAATTTACGTATACAACTTACTAGACCTTGGAGGTTATGCTGTTTTTGTTTCGCAACCTAATTTTGTGCACAATTAAATATATACATTTGTTAGGAGCACATTTCATGGTCAGCAGTATTTACCAGTACTTACCTAGTAAAAATTGTTAATAAACATTTACCAGTAAATAGCTACTTTTGGTTAATAGAAAACAGATCAATACAGTAGTTTTCCAAGTTTCGCTTCACTTGAAGTTTTTGTTTTCGACTTCTGCAAGTCATACTGTAAAAAAATCTAATTTTTTGCTTTGCTGAGTGATATTTAAAAATATTTGGATGTAGAAAGTGATTTACAATAATGACGAAACAGTTTTGTTGCATTTTCGATACTGTTCGTTGCAGTGTTTACAAACTTCATTTTTATATTGCGACGTCATAGATATGCTACGTTCAGTTGGGAAAGTCCACTCATGAGACAAACACACAAGATGGCGGACTGTTACAACTAGTAGCGCTACGATGTCCCTCTTTCATTCCAGCAGAATATTTTGGTATTCTTGAGGCAACCATTTTGTTCTAATAGTGTTGTACTTTGTACTTAAACGTAGTTAACATCTCTGGCACAGAAATGTAAACAAAACATTGTGGTGCGACGTTTATGCAATGAAAGCATTTTTACAATTTCTGCCATCTTAAAAGTTATATGCGACGATTATATGATGGCGACGATTATGCGATGAAGTACGTGACCTTTTTTTCTCCAAATCTGTTTTTACGGTCAAAACTTTTACATGAATTCCTGTATGTATAAAATGTCCATTGTTAAATGTAAGAAAATATATGCAAGCAGGGATTTTGTTATCCGACTGTATTTAAAAAAAATTTCTGTTTCACTACACATCTACATGTCTTAATTTGACTATCTTGCCATTACTACTAGATAAAAATAATACTAACCAAAATGTTAGGTGCGTTAACTAAATTTTATGTGTGAGTGAACAATTACGAGTAACAAGTACAGAAATCAAACTCAAAATAATTTAAATAAAATCATTATTACTATAATCTCCAGTTTAATTTATTTAATGAACTTTGGCTATTTGAAATTTAAATTTTTCATAACTACAAAGAATCGAAGTAACCCAGAATCGAAGCATAGAGAGAAATATTGCCGAAATCAAGAATTGAGAATCGAAGGAAAAATGGAACCGTCCCCATTTTTCTTTATATGTACATTAAAAAAAAAGAGAAAGCACCCAACCGCCTACTCGTACGCAAGTGCAAAGTTCGATTTAGATATTTGTAATGCAGAAAACCAGACAATACACGTATTAACAAAATACGTGAAATTGGTACACTAGACCCCCGATTTTACGAATACTCACGGTTCCTCTCATCGCATTCGTAAAATCGCTACCTTCGTAAATTCGATAGTGGCTTATTTTGCCCTCCCCCCCCCGAACAAGGACATAACAGAACATTTTGAAATTGCATTTTCTCTGCAAAGTGTCTCTAGGCCCCGACTTCCGAAGCGTTTTGCGGGAAATTAATTAACGTAATAATGTAAACATAAATTGATATCAGTAGCCAGACGTCACACTGCTGAGCGGTAGATATGACCGACCCTTGTCCCCAAAAAATGAGAAAATCGAGATTCCGAGTGTCTTCTCTCGAGCGAATAGCCCGACTCCCGTAGCATTTAATGGAAAAATAACGCAAGTGATAGTTGAAATATAATTTATATCAATAGGCTGACGTCTTACGATCAAAAGAACACCGCTAAACAATAGATATGACCAATTCTTTTCCTAAAAAAATTAGAAAATCGAGATTCCGAGTGTCTTCTCTCGAGCGAATAGACCGACTTCCGTAGTATTTAACGGAAAAATAACGCAAGTGACAGTTGAAATATAAATTTATATCAGTAGGCAGACGTCTTACGATCAAAAGAACACCGCTAAACAGTAGATACGATCGATCGTTGTCCTAAAAAAAAAGAGAAAACCGAGCTGTCGAGTGCCTTCTCACGATCGAAATAGCCCGATTTGCGTAGCGTTTAGTGGAAAAAAAAAGTAGGCATTCCTTACTAGTAAAATGCCCTTGTAAATTATTCACCAAAGAAAGAAGGAATAAGCAGATGTATTTATTCATTGCGCAGATTTATATAACTTAACATAAAGACATTCCCTTGACGCTGTAGTTGAATTGTACGAGAACGTAGATACTAGTAGCGTGCAGAGAGGACAGATAGCGCAACTGTACGAACGTTCACAAGATGGAGGATAGATAGCGGCACCGTAGCATGTACCGATGTTATTCCAAAAACGCCATTTTGTGTATAAGTGATTGAAAATAATCACTTTCACAATAAGTATATGCCGTAAAAATAAATTAGGAGTTCCGGGATTACGTAATACACGAACGTCTATTTATTTTCCAAGTTCGACATACCCGGCGACAAATGTTTCTACACTTGGAAAATAGGTAGCGCTATTATCGTGCTAACTTGTGAAACGCACGATTTACGACAAGCAGTGTTTCAACTTCCTGTGTACATGTGACGTTTTTGTATTGACCTGATGGGTGCATTCCTGGAAGTCTGCCATCATAAAAACAAAAGACAGTGGCATCAACATGGCGTCGGGAGTAAGATGTATTTACTAAACCAGCAACAATTTTTGGTCCTCCGGCCCGGATTTTCGTGGAAGTAAGCGTTGACATGCGTGGCATGTAACGTCCTAAGTGGAGAGAACACTGACTGTGGTAAAATACGCCTTGTTACGGTTCGTTAACGTGTGTTCGGTTCCGAAAAGTCGTACGGCAATACACGCCCCAGTTTATTGGTATAGTCAATCGGGAAACGCGACCGTTGTATGTATTTCGCGCGTGTTACCACGGGAACTGGTGGAAACCCGAAATAGCAAATGTGTCGCAACTTGCTGAATAGTTAGTAAAGTGTATCAAAGGGCCTAAAAACTGCGTCCCGGCCTGTAAACATACAAGATGGCTGCAGCTACGCTGGAATTGCAATACGTAATTTTCAACTTTCATTTGGCGCAAGCAGATGAAGCACGGGAATTATTTGAAGCCTCCAGTGAAGATAAATCAAAGTTAGAAGAATTTGAACTACTTTTTGAAGAGGTAAT
>PNEQ01108837.1:0-13485 GCA_003012365.1 Medauroidea extradentata
AGAACAAGACAGAGTTCAGAGCGAATATGAACACCGAACTTCTCAGTGCTCTGTTAGTTCATAAAATGCAACTGATTTCCAAGAAGAAATTATGTCATCAAGCGACATTCACAAAGTTGCAACTGCAAGATGCAAAGCGAGCCACTAGACTTCACAACTTGAAGAGTGTTGCATCAACTTCCACCCAAAGTTCTTCCATAGACGCAGCTAACACAGATGAGGCAGTTGATGATGAGAATCTGTAGTTGGTAAGTGTATTATATGTTTTAGTCGTAATATGTTGAATTATTCAGTTTTTCACTTAAAAAATTGTTAAAAAACAATATTTAAGATTTAAAAATTTATATTAGGAAAACTGCTGAAATAGCACCATTTAATCCAAAATTTTCCGGGGGAGGTCCCCCGGACCCCCACTTTAATACCGCGGAACGGTGAAAAGTCGTATGTTGCCCCTTCCCCCAAACTCTCATTTCCTAACCATTACTAATTACTCTTTCTGAAAGTTGGTATCTCTGCGAAATTAACAAATGGTGGTTGCACGACCATTTTTTAAAATTACGAAATGTTTCACATATACTCCTACACATATTGGTAATTCAAAACCAATTTTTATTACAATTATTTTGCCATATTGGTCTTTGTACTGCCATTTGTGCAACTTAGTGCACACCAGTTTATACCAATATTGACATGTACTTAACTAGTTACAGCATAATACCTATTTGAACTAGAGTCTTGAATAAGCAACCGTTTTACTAATTAAATAAGCTTTAATTTGAGTTATAAACATTTACCATACTCCATCCCCTTATTCCTAAAATTCTGCTTTGAATGTAAGGGTAATTTTGGTGAAATTAGTAATCTTTGAACAATAAATTTTACAGGAATGAGAACAATATCAGAACTTACAATTTTTCTTTCAGTTCCCACCTACTTAATGAGAATTCTCACAACGTTCTGAATTTTTCAGATCCTCCCAAAATTGTTTATAAGCTGTTAAACATTGCATTTTGGTTGAGTTTATCAAATTTTGGCATATTATATCTCTGGTGGGGGAGCTTCATAAATTATGAAATTTGCTACACACAATGCGTTATAAGACAACAACATTCAGTTAAAATTACAAGTTTGATATTCTACTAATAAGAAAGTTACCTGACTTGAGATATCACTAAAATCAATACCTTCAACTTGGCACCTCAATTGCAGCAGATGGCTGTGATTAGATAGTAAATGTTTCTATAACTACATTAGTTGTGAACTAGTGTGAGACAATGTTTCTGAAACGTTTTAAGAGCATCCTGTAGCTGATGTGAGCTCCGAAGGTGTTAGTTTTCTTAAAATCTTGAATTTATCTCCATTGCTGAAATAAAGAGGTTAAGTGCTGAGAAGCAAATACATGCTCTGTTTCAAAAATCAAAAATTGTTTCGAATGCTTTTAAAAACAATTTAGTTACATATTTCCCAGAAAAGTAGTGCAACATAATTTTTATAAAACCTGATTTTGTAGTGCAAATATAAGTAGGAACATATATGACAAGTTTCGTAATTTTAAAAATTGGTCATGCAACCAAATAATTTTTACTGGGTGATTTCACACAGAATGACCCATCAGGAAATAATGTGTTTGCATGGACAGACTCATCAGTGGCTTTGTGCAGGATTAAAGGTTCTCCACATGAGTGGAAAAATTTGTTGCCAACCGGTGCCTGAAATACAAGAGTACTATAAGTCAACTGAGTGTTGGCGCCATGTGCCAAGCGAGCAGAATCCTGCCGAATGTGCCTCTCTGGGCCTCATACCTGCTCAGCTAGTTCATCACCCACTCTGGTGGTCAGGACCTTCATGGCTACATGGACAAAAGGAAGAATGGCCACAACCCCTGTGCAACCCCTGTAGTGAACCTTGTGAAGAATGAAGTACAAATGTGTTTCCCATAGCTGTGAAAAAGTCTCCCATCGTCGAACTTTTGTTATGGTGCTCCAGTCTACAAAGGGTTATCATTTTATTGAGTGTCTGCTTTGGATGAAATGCTCGGTCAAGAAGTGTCCACCGAACAGGTTTTGTTCAGTCTAACGAATTGACAGAGGCACTGAAGCTTGTGGTGAAAGCCAAACAAGTAGTCAATTTTGCACTTGTGTATGTGGAAATATCTACTAACCAATGCTGCAGTTCAACCATCCAGCATCTTACACTTTTTGTAGATTCTGACTGTATCATCAGAGTAGATAGGTGGCTGCAACTGTCAAACTTGTCATTTGAAGAGGTACGTCCTAAACTGTTATCCAAAATGTGTCGTTAGACGGAGTTGTTGATTGACCAATTGTGCAAAGATGACCATCTCCAACTAGATGCTCTGACTCTTCAAACAATACTTCAGTGAAATTCTAGTTGCTTGGGGCTAGAGATGAGATGTGAAAATGTCATTTTAAGTGCATAGTACATTTCAGAGCCCGTCCCAAGTTTGTTGCACCAGTGATGGGCACTCACTCTTCCTGCAAACAGTGTATACCAGGCTAAACTATGTTTGGATACCGGCGTGGATTACGGAAGTCCACTGCCCATTACAATGGTAAAATTAAGGAAGCCCCGTGTACTGCAAGCATATATTTGTCTCTACCTGCTTCTCAACCATAGTAGTTCACCTTAAGCTTGTTTCAGACCTCACCACAGAAGCTGTTATTGCAGCTTTTCTGTGATTTGTTTGTCGTCAGGGTCACTGTGCCAATCTCTTTTAGTGAATGTGGCACAAACTTCATAGGTGCTAAGCACAAGCTGACAGAATTGAATGAATTCCTCACTCACTCACTCACTATCTACCAAGAGTTTTGCTGACCAACTGATAGACTTGAAAATAACGTAGCAATTCAACCCCCATTTCCCCTCGGCCACATACTTCGATGGTCTGTGGGAAGCAGGGATAAAATCAGTGAACTTGAATCCCAGCAAAGTGGTTGACACACAGTTACTCTACACGGTCCTTATACAAATGGAAGTGACACAGAACTCTCGACCTCTGTGTGTTCTGTCAGTTGATCCAAATGATATGGCTGCTTTGACACCAAGCCACTTCCTCACCATGGGACCTCCACAGGTGCTCCCAAAGAAGACAATCCCAAGACTCCAGTGAACATACTGAATTGATGGTCCCTGCTACAACAAATTCACCAGTCGTTCTGGAAATGCTGGCAATGGGAGTATCTTCACCATCTTCAACCAGACAAAAATGGACCTGGAGAGAGGTTAAAGGGATCCTACTCTGCCTCCACTTAATTAGCAGCTGGGTCGTGTACTTAAAGTTTGTCTTGGTCTAGACTGTGTTGTTCGTGTCGCTGAACTGCGTACTCAGCAGGGCACTCTTGTTTGACTTGTGATAAAGCTGTGCCCTCTTCTGTTCCAGTTAGTTGAACTGTGGACAGTTCAAGACAGGGAGGATGTTGGGTGTTTGGACTCCAGTACATTTGTGTTTATAAATAAACTTTGAAAGTGTAAATTATTATGAAATTTGAACTACCAGAGTGCATTACTGGTAAGTAACAGTGATTATTAATTCAGGACGATGGACTCGTGGTAGAGTCTCTGGATTTGTGTAAATAAAGTGAATTGCATTGTGTAACGATTTGTCGTGTCATTTTTATTCAGTCCACATACACGTATTGGTGAAAACAGTAGCCTTAATTAGTAGAGTACTAGAACTAGTTCCTTGAAAACCATAAAATTTAACTCAAAAACATAAACGTATTAGCACCTTGCCACACTGTTGCCCACTGGCTCAATAAGAGTGACAGTTAAGGACTACAAAAAGAAAATGGCAAGTAAGCCAAGCAGTTGACAAGCCCCAAGATCATAATATTAACCAAGTCAAAAATCTGAAAAAATTATCAGGAGAAGAGATATTACAAAATCAGCAAAACACTCATAAAAACCTAAAGATGGATTACTTCATTTCACGGATTAACCATTAAAAGTTTGGGAAGTGCTTGCCAGACACATGCATGCAGCATGCAGTTGTGTATGAAGGTTAAGGTCAAATAACATTACTGCTCTCAAATCCTGCTATGCCTTGGCGCTGATGTAGAAAGTTGATAAAAACAAATTTATTTACACATGTTACTAATAGTACATCAACAAAAACTTCTAAGGTTTACACATATACAGTAGTTTCAATAAAACATATATGTGTACCAAGAGAAAATGTCTAACATTGTTCACTATTATTCCACTGCTGAAGTGTGGCAAAACAGTAGGCTACTGACTGGCCACTTTTTTTGTACATCTGTCACACAGGCAAGCACGTACAACCAACCACAGCTATTACATTCCCACACACTGTCTCTTCACTTACTTATTCCCCCTCTATTATCAATAAAACTCTACCAGCATGGGAAAATTCTACCAACATGTGCCTGCACAAAAACGCATACACATACACACTTTATTTCCTTCCGCCTGCAGCTGGCTCTTTACTTGGCTTCTCACTCGAAACACAGAATCACTGCTTCTTGATATGGTGCAGCTTACGCTGTACGTAAGATAATATAATGATGCTGATAGTATTTTTTATGCCCACAAACATCAAAAAACAAGGACCTGTGTTAACACAACTCTGGGTGTCCAGCAAAAGTGGAATTTTAATTTCCAGTACATTTCCTGAGAAATTACAGTACAGTGCTTTAAACGTGATACCATGTTAACTTGTGCTACCCAAGCAGACTAACGATAACTATACGATTTTTATGTTATTTTTAGATATAACATATTACTTTAGTCCAGTAATTAGGCTAATTAAAATACTTTCCTTTACAAAAATCTGTAAATTGATTGAATTTTTGAAAGTACTTTTTTGTTGCATTTGAACGTTCAGTCAATGTGAACAACACCGAAATGCATTTGAATAGAATTGTGGAAAGAAATTTATAAAACATGAGGGTCCAGCAGAATATCATACTATATTTATCATTATTTAGACAGTCTTAAATCAGATAGTGTTTCTTGACAAAAATTTACATAAAATAAAATGTAACAGTTACGTAGGTTATTACGTACATGGTACATACATGGCCACCGTGTTTGGATGAGAGATTGTGTTGTCCTGTGTTCTAACAAAGATTCTTTATTGTTATTTAGTGTTTGTAAGGCTGTACTGTTTTAAATATTAATTATAAATTATCTTCTGTTATTTTAAGGCTGGACTTGAGTTTGTGGGCTAGTGCAGGGTGAGCTGTTTGTTGTGGTTGCGAGGATTAAAAATGGTGGGCTAGTTGTGTGCTGCGTTGTATTGATAGCTAATTTGTTATTTTTTAGTTAGTTCTTGGTCTATAATTATAGTTTTTAAATTCTTTCTTATTCTATAATTACATTTGGAAGTGGTATTGCAAGGGTAGTGGTATCCTTGGTGGGTTGTTGTTGACACTGTTCACGGAGTAGAAAGGTTGACTAGACTAGGGAAAAATAATGAGGCAGCGGAAGTGTAAGTGTGGAAGCTAAAGGAAGGTATGGAAAGATGGGGAAAGTGGAGTTCAGTGTGACAGGTGTAAGGACTAGTTCCATGTAACTTGCTTAGGAATGGAGGAGGAGGATTTGGGGTCACTGGGGAAGGAATGGTTGTGTGATACGTGTGAGGATGGGAGCAGGGGATTGGTTGATGCAGTGGCAGTGGCAGGAAATATTGGTAGGCAGGAGATGAGTAGAGTGGAGATAGGCAAAGATGATAGTAAAGCACTGCACGTCATCTGAGGGGCTTGCGTGGAGATACGGTAACACATTACATATGTCCGTTAGTGGCACTTTTACCGCTCCTTCCTCTCACACACAAACGCATCCTATCTAAGGAGGCCCCTTGTTAATACCTGGAGGATGGTTCTGGGTATACTGGGAAGGGTTCTGAAGGGAGTCAGTTCTAAGGTGAAGGAGAAAACATATGACACTATGGTTGAGCCAATTCTGGAATATCCTACATCATTATGGGACCTGCACGTGGAAGCAGAGATGAGGGAACTGGAAAAGGTGCAGTGAAGGGCAGGTGGAGATGACAGGAGCAGGTCAGAAAAGATGAAGCTAATTTTAGGCCATCTATGAAAGAGATGGGCAGACACTGCCTGAAGGACAGGGTAATGGTTGAGAGACTGTTCTGGGATTAAATGAGGAAGGAGAAGGGTGGGGTAAGTTGAAGGTAAGGTTGACTAAAGGAATGTAGACACAGACCTTCAAGTTCTACTTTTAAGTTGTTGAAAAGTAGGAATGGTCCTATTTTTCATATTTTTTACTTGTATTATGGCAAATGTATGATTTTTTTTCCAGATACTCTGCATATTAATGCACAGTGACGTACTGCCAAATGAAGTGTTGTCCAAGTATTCAAGTAAGTTATTTATTTTCAAGTCATCCCCAATGAAGAATAACTGAGGGGCACTTTACTTGGTGTTCCAGCCCTACGCTGTTGAAGCACCAGTATTAGGAAATATAGTGAACCCTCGATAACTCGGACCTCGATGTCCCGGACATCGGATAACTCGGACAGAATTTCAAAAAACAGAATTAATTTTAATTAAATTATTTTTGGTCAAAAATCATAAGAAAGTTGTGTTTGCCTCATTTAAATCCATCACATTGTACTTAAAAAGTGTATTAAGCTTTAAATGCAGTTAATCGCTACTTAGGCTTTAATAATCCCACCGTAAAATAGGTGGCAAGTTCCCTGTGGTTAAATGTTGCTAGCGAGGCGTGCGAGTGGAGATGCGACTCAGCAGGCCTACCTCCGTTCTTTATCTTTCCTCCCTCTTCACTGTGCGCGCGAGCCATACACGTGCGTGTGTCATAAATAAAACATTTCAGCGTGGTGTTTGTGAATTGGATGGTAATTACAGGTCACAATGGCACATAAAGGGAAATTTATTTTGTTCTGGTATGTGCGATAAATTCAAGATTGCCAAACAATTTGTTCCGGACATTAATAAAAAAATTAAAAGCCACTGGTTTGCATTGCAATGTAGGCAAGGTGGTGAGAGGGTTTTACGGCCCTTTAACGACGTCTTACAAGCCGATGAGGGTGAAGTGAGATGAAAGAACAACACAACATCCACGCCCGGGCAAGGATTTGAACCCAGGGCCTCTCGCACCGTAAACTGGCGCCTAAGCCACTACGCTAGAGGCCAGCGCGATATAAAAAACCAGGGCTTAATAAATTATAAAAAAAGGGGGTGGCAGAAAGGGGTATTTGTCCCGGGCCGCACATTCTAGAGGGCCTCGCTTTTGATCAAGTTAAATGATTACAATAAATAGGCTTTTATTGAGTTACCATTAACGATGATGGTATCTGTGAAATTTATTTTAAGTGTAAAGTGTGTGTAAAGACGTCACTGATCTATGACGACGCAGCCAAGGTAAGATAGTATGGAGGGAGGCCTGTAAGTGCACATTATCACTTCAAACACGGCCGTAGACTTCAACTAAACGAAAAAAAAAAAAAGAGGAAAGGTAGACAGAGATTTACTGTGCTCCTGGCCTCATATTCTAACAAAGAAGCCCTGGGGAAAAAAACAATTTCTTGTAGGAAACATTTGAAATGGTTGAATGATACATAACTGGGGGAGACGGTAAACATATAGTACAACAGTACAAGATAGATTGTGGTGTGATGTGTAGAACTGCAAGCTGCAGCTGACAAACTGACTAATCTCATTTCTGTTACATACGGTAATTTAGACACTTGTCCGATACGTGATAATTCATGGTCTTAAATGCATTGTTTTAAATATTTTTGTGCTTTACTTTTGGTTGGTTTTGCTCCCATTTAACTCAGTTGAACGTGATTACAGTTTTATTGCTTTTTAGTGTGACAACTTGTGTAAGAATAAAACTGTAAATTGTATGTTTTATGTTTCAGTTTATATGTATAAAAAGAAATTTTAAAAATCCGAAGTGTTTAAACGAGTTCGCGTATTTCTTTACAGTGATCCAAAAGTATTGTTAATTACAGTACCGTATCTGCTCTCCTATAAGAGGAAAAATATTTTTGTATCTTCGGAACTCTTTGGGAAGTGAGCGTCATTATCAGGCTAGCACTTCTCGTGAGTTGCGTGTGGTCACGTGCGGTGTTTGCATTGCTGTTGAGACTGTACCGGTTGACCTTGACTATTTCCGCTCGCGCTCTACCTCCCTAGCTTATCTCCAACAATTATCTCTCACGAACGCACAAAGACTGTCGCCAGACAGACGAGAGAAGGGGGTGAGAACTGTTATGTGGTAGCAGGGTGCCTTGGTGCCAGCTTCTAGCACAGATAAAAAAAAAGATCAGCTAGAAGTAGCATAAAAAATAAATAAAAAAGAATCTGCCGGCCCAGGTTGTTTGACATTCTTTTATAGTTCTCCACGTTACAGTGCTAATTTCCCCACGACCTCTTCCTGTAAATTGATATGTACAAAGCAGTATATATTGCCGCCTCTTTTGCTGGTAGAAATGATAGCATACTGATTTCCTCACGTTTCTTGTGATTAATGACTGATTACCCCTCCTCCCCGGACGCCCCTCGATAACACGGACAAATCGTAACTCAGACAGCTTCTCCCCCCTTTTAGTCTGAGTTATCGAGGGTTCACTGTAACTGTATTAGTGGGTATGCAAAAATAGTTTCAAATAATTCTCATGAAACTCGTTTCATTCTTTACAGAACCAATACTTCTGTCCATAATGGCAATCGGGTTGGTTCTGTTTTGCAGATGTATTACTTTAGCTGTCCTTGCTTTGGTCTTTCAGTGTATGTTGTTACTGTATTAAATATGCTGTGAAAAAAATTATTAATTGTGTATTTTTTCTTTTAGGTGAATTGTCTAATTTAACTAGCCAGGATGCCTAGTCACAAAACTGTATTTTCAGAAGACTGGTCTAAGGTTACAGACTCAAATGGTTTACTTTGGAAGACTGGTGCGTAAAGACTAGTTCACAATTTGAAGCATTTAATTTGATGAATTTTGCAAGTTTTGCAAGAAATCAGCAAGATGTGATCGAGTTGAGTCAGCTGATAACCCATTTTGAAGTAAAACTTCATTTTACCTAGAGATGTTTTTAGTTGAAAAAATAACAGATGCAGAAGGTGGTTGTGCAAAGGTTCATCTGGTCCCTCATCATCACTTTCATTATTGTCACATAGACAGTGTAACAAAAGCCAAACTTATCTGCAGTTTAAAGACAGCAGCTTCAAACTGAAGTTATGTTTCTTCACAATCTATTGGTGATGCATTCATTCAGTGAAATATTTCCGGACAGTTCAATAGCTGGGAAAATTCAAATGAGTAAATCAAAAGTGTCTTACATGGTTTCCACAGCCACTGATCCATATTTACATTCTCTCCTAGTAAATGAACTAAAGATTTTCTGCTCACCATTTTCTCTTTCATATGATGAACTGACAAATAAGCAGATCAAAAAGCAACTAAATATCAAGATACAGTATTGGTCCAAGGAAGACAACAAAGTGAACGTTAACCACTTACGTACTCACATCATGGGGTAAGCTAAAGCTAAAGAGTATATTGAAGTCAATGAATGAAAACTGTTGGAAGTTTAAAAATCTTATAACACTGGGGAGTGATGGCCCAAATGTAAATAAAACAGTGTTTTCTGCAATTGGTGAAAGTAAGAAAGCTCTAGACTTACCCAACCTTTTATATATAGCAACATGCCCGTTACATTTGGTTCATGCTACTTTTGGGAAAGGCATCGCATCATGGAATTTAGGCAAGAGATAGTTGATTTAATAATTGATATATACATCTTCTTTAAGTTGTCTCCTGTGAGGAAAGAAGAGATAAGTGACATTTAAGTTGATCTTGAACTAGATGAATTGTCTTTCTTAAAGCATGTTGAAACACGCTGGCTGATGTTTGCTCCTGCTGCACAAAGAGTCATAAGTCAGTGGCCAGCTCTGACGAAATATTTTATCACAGAGATTCCAAAGCAAAACAAGAATTTGTTGAGCAATGCACGATACATAAGGATTTTGAAGTGTTTGAAAGACACTCCTCTAAAAACTATTCCTCAGTTGCATTTCGTTGTTTATGCTTCAAGACCTTTCAATGAGTTTGTTTTGTTGGAACGAGAAGAACCTTTAATACATGTGCTTTTTGAAGATGGCAAGTTTTTTTTTTTTATTGTTGAAAAATCAATAGTATATGGTCACCAGACTCGAACTGTAAAATAAATTATAATTTTCTTCAAATTAAGCAAAAAAATGGCAAGATGCTGGAAGATCACGGAAATAAGCCCTTCACTAGAAAATGGACTGCTCGAGATTACCCAGAGATAAATGAGATGCTAAACTAATGTTCACCGCAGAAGCTTTGGTTATCAACAATAAGGATTACGTAATTTAAAGTACTTTCGCAAAAATCATTAAGATGAATTACATTTTATTTTAAATGCACATAAATCCATGGAAATTCTGTACGATTTTATGTATGCCACTAAAACCAACTGTCATATCAAACCGAAAAAAATTCACAGTCTATAACAATGTTGTAGGCTATGATTTAAACTATATAAAATAAAAAAATTCATAAAATTTTGTATGCTTAAACAATTATTGAAATTTTTAAATTTTCATTTTAAAATTCAGAATTTTTTTTAATACAAAAATATTTTATTTTTAATTTTATGTAATTTCATAGCCTACAAAATTGTTATACACTATGAATTTTTTCAGTTTCGTATTACAGTTGGTTTTAGTGGCGTACATAAAATCGTTAAGTGCAAATTTTGACGTTTACGACTCATTACACGAATACTATGAGAGATACAAAAATTTTCTAAGAGGGAGATTTAGTCACAATTTATGTTTAAAATGAGAAAATAAATATCTTTTGAGTACAAATATAAAAATTTAAAAAGACGTTGAAAACTGAGGTGAACCGCGCCTTAAAATGTCTGGAGATTCTTTGGCAGTAACAACATACTTCTCTCTACTGACACAACTCTATAGCCTATTAATTTATCTGTACCCCGAGACTAGCACTTGGTACAACATGTTCATTTCCTTCTTGATGTTACTGTTTAACTCTGGGTTACGTTTAGATTAATATTGTTTTTTATTTTACATAAATTTCATAAATTTTGAGAAATGTATGTAATTTTTATTTTTATCTTGTTATACCATAGTGTTTGGTTTCATTTTGTGTGTACATTTTGTAAAACCTCTTTTATTCAAAAAAATAATGTTACATTAAACTGAAAAATTTTGATAACAAAGGCCATACCCCATCCAGGTTGAACTCAACTTCTTTGGTGTGGTCTGTAACAGCTTACCGGTAGGGTCTTAGGTGTATGGCTGTTACTCTTTGGTTTGGAGTTTTCAAAACTTTATACACCTTATGTACAGTATATCTTAGATATTATTTTGGGTTTGTAAACATCATTTCTTATTACTACAAGTTTTGAAGTTATGCAAATCAGAACTATGACTACTATGCTTTAAAGTTTACAATTATATTACTGGTTGAAATAATAAAAATTGGTTTAGAAGTTGAGTTCATCTTAACCGGCCATTTGGTTGGGGTGGTTGGGGTTAATTAAAAATTATGGTAATTCCTTGAAAATATTTAGTTCTTACCTTCCTTATCCATAACATTATGCCACTTCTATCAATGTATTGTTGGGAAGAGGTAGGCCGTCTGTTGAAAAATTATGTGAAAATTAAAATCCATCACTCCTACTTTGGCTTACTTTTCCTACTTCTAGGCTAAAAAAGTTACTGGAAGCCCTGTAGGCAGAGGTAGATGGAACAAATTTGATGGTCCATAGGGTTCAGAGGACAGAGAGAGGGAGACGTTCCATGCTGGTCGAGCGGTTCAGAAGGGCATTATAAAGGTTGGTGACTTGAGACAAATCTAAGTAAAAGATCTGTCGTTGGGCATTAGTCCAATTATAGGTGTGATGTTATGTTGACCGGTTTTTTGAATGATTGCATTTTGTTTCAGATTTAAACTTGGTACCTTCCATACACTAAGCTGAGAAGCTGCAGAGTAATTTAATTTCTGCAGCTTTGTGGTGAAAAATAGTGCGTGTTTGGAGGAAAGCAGAGCGGGGTAGGCAGTCTATGCTTTGGTTGTAGGTGAAGAAGTGGAACTGAATGGTGGAGTTGGTTAAGGCGAAACAGGTTAGAAATTTTAGGACGGGGCTGGAAGTAAGTGATGAGAAAGGATGAAATTGCCACGGGGCGGCATTCTTCCAATTGCAAATGACAAGTTATTTTCGTAATTTACCTTGTTCAGTTTCTTTATTTTCCCCTTTCATGTTATGCCAAATTATGCAGGTAGGTTACTTTTTATGCTCTTATATCTTCTTAACTGGTCATTATTGTATTGCCAGATAACGTTTGAATTATAACAAACAAATTGTGATAGGTCTAACATAAGTTTTACGATTTTTTTTTGCCACAGCAAAAGTAGGTCAACATTTATCCTACTATATAAAGAGCTGTATTAACTTAGCTTAACTTGAAATTAAGTACATATTATTATTGCGAGATGACTGTAGAAATTTTTGGTTGATTCCTTGACAAGATACGTAACATCCATGTAGCAAATACATACGAAAGAAGATGTCTAGCCCTTTTATTCAAAAATAAAATTTATGGCAAATGATTGACGGAAATGTATTAGGCGCAACTCCCTACATTGAGGAAAAAAAATATGCAAACCAGTTATATAACTCTCTTGACCAGATACAAAACACATTTATATATTTCACAAAACTTAAACATTGATTACACTCCACATAATGTTAATACAGGTATTTGCTCAACAAATGTTGTAGCTCTGATGGAAAATACGAGTCTCTGATAGTTCTCTAGACTTCTAGTTAGGTTTAGGATTTCTTTTTGTCTTTCAAATACACGCCTACTACGTTGAAATCAGAATCATTAAACAAAAATATGAGGAATTAATTTCAATGAATTTGTCAAAAGTTCCGAAAATATCGTGCAGTTTAAGATCATCCTTAAGAAAGAAACAAAAAAAAAAAAGAATGGCCTGTGACATCTTACGTGCATCCCTCGTTGGCTTGAGGCTCACTAAAAACAACCAAATATAAAAATAAAAATTATTGGCCTCTTCTCAACTGGCATATACTGGAATATAAAATTAGCATCTAAACCCAACTCCCAAGGGTTCCTATCGTCGTTACGTCGGCAGCAATAAATCAGGCGTCACATCAGGAGGCCTGCCGCATGTGTCTTATCACGACGGGAGTTTATACACGGTGTTTCTTAAATAGGGGGACAAACTCCGCATACGCGTTCCTCACGAAAAACTATGACGAAAACATATTTTGCACTTTTCACCTAAACACAATGTTAAGGGAGTAATGGGCCTCTGAACATCAAATTTTAAAACAGCTTTTTCCCAAAATATCGGAAACTATTTGACATAAAAATACAATATTTTAGCATAGCTTAATGATATTGGGATCTGCAAACCAACAGAAAATGCTGG
>PNEQ01108838.1:0-13485 GCA_003012365.1 Medauroidea extradentata
CCCCAGCACAAACCCAACCCGCAAATCCCCCGCCGCAACAACAGCCCCCGCGAAATCTTTTCATACCACACTGGGCATGCCAGCAACAGCCTCAGCCTATAAAATACAAAATAGGTATGCTAGCCTGCAATACGAGACTGATTTCCCGGCCCTCGCGAACAACCCTATTCCTCGTAATCCAAATGTACGCCGGGGAAGTAAACCCCAGTCCCAAAGAATAAGAGGCCCAAAATACACTCCAAAAACATCACAAAATCATGAAAATGCAAGGTAAATTCAGCCACGAGAACAAGCAACAGACATTCTGCTACTGTCTACTGTCCCCTGTCTGTGTGCCTGAAACGTAACCGTGCCAACGAAAGTGCACAGTGCAGGGAGGTAACTATTGCTTCAGGCCGGGTAGGCATCTAATCAGTTTAGCCAGTTATTTAATTAATTAGGCAAGCTTGCAAGTGCTTGGCAACGAGGGATTTTGAAAGGTTTCCGTCTGCTGCTGTTTTCACAGCGCCAGACAGCCCTTCATTAGCTTTTTTTGCTGTAGGATTAGGCTAGTTTAGGTTATATAAATCGCATTAACCTTGTTTACATCTAGTATCCCCACCCCCTTGGGGACCCCACCCAGAGCCATGGCAGGCTCACCAGACCCCCCCCCCAACTAGGCGAAAAAACGCTGCAAGGAGACGGACAATGAGCCGGAACCCAGCCAAGCGATGGACACAGGGTCCCACAACCCCCTCATGATGCATCGGGAGCCCAGACCGCCCCCCAGCCGCCCAGAAAACCAGATGTACGTCCTATAACTGTATATCACACACAGTCTTGTACATACGAGACTGTAGTGCGCCAGTTTAGGTCCCGGCTGCTAGAGCCAACCAAAAACCGAGTCGTTCCACAGGGCGTAGAGTACCTGCCAGTCTCGCTCTCTGACTACCAGAGAGCGATCGCCATTCTGGAGGAGCTGAAGGAAGGCTTCAGTGTCCTCACGCCTCGGAGCGAACTGCCCCTGAAAGTCGCTATCAAGCGGATAGAGAAATCCCTGCCACCAGCCTTTATCAGGGAAGAACTGGAAACTCTGGGCTATCAACCTATATCAGTTGAGCCCAAGTTCTCTTTGCGGGACCGACAGCCCCTGCATATGTTCGTTGTTGAGCTCGTCAACAACGAATAGAACAACACAGTATTTGATGTATGCTCTTTCTGTGGCCTGCTGGTCAAAGTAGAAGAGTACCAGCGCCCCCCAGGACCCCCCCACCAATGTACTAATTGTCAAAGATTCGAGCACTCAAGCAAGGTGTGCCGTGCCCCGCCCCGCTGCAGGCTGTGTGCCAAAAACCACGCAACAACAGCCTGCAACATGGAGGATCGCGATGATCGCTCCAAGCGAATCTGCGCAGGATGTGGTGGCAGCCATGCAGCAAATTACCGCGGCTGCCAGGCCTACAAAAATGAGAAGTGGCGTTTCTCCCGCAGGAAGAGCGCAGGAAATGCCAACAGCAAAGCAAGCTAGACTTGCAACCCCCTAAACAGTTCTCCCACCCTACCTCCACAGCCTGGCAACAACCACCTCCAAACCCAGAAGGATGGGTCCCAGTCCAGAGACAGAACTGCCGCACCCCACAACAAAATTTTGCGCCGGGATATGTGCCAGTACCTTCTGGCAACAGGTACAGCGCCCTCAACATGCAGGGCTTCTCTGAAGTGGATTTTCCCGCCCTCGAAAATCCCTACAGGCCCAGAGGTCAGCGCACTCAGCAATCAGGGCCAAAAGAGAAAATGTCACGTAACACTCCGAAAAAAGGAGTGAAAAATACAGCTGGCTCTCGCCTCACGAGCGCCCAGCAGCAGACTGCCAAGCAGGTTGCCCCACCCCACCCCAGGCACCATGCCAGGATAGGCCAGAGCGCCTGGTCAATCAACAACCAGCAGCCCAGAGCGAGAACATAAATAGTCCAAAAATCACCCCAACCGCCAGCTCCTGTCGTGGTTGTCGTGGCATGAACATCGTGCTCCTGCAGAACTGCACACCGGGAGGTGCCGCCATTTTCATCGCAACGAAGGTGCCGTGGCCTGTAAGGGTTGTGCGATCGCGGCAGCCATGCGGCAGCGAACCCTTGCAATCGAGCGCGTCCTGTTGGTGGCGAATACAGGGCTCCTGGCTGAGGAGTTGTCAGGAATATTCAAATACTGACTTGTAGACCAACTGGCCGGTGCGCAAGCACCGTCGACGGCAGCGGTGGCGAACTGTACAGCTCAGCATGAAGACGGACGATGCACTCTGCGGGAAGCAGTCCAATGGTCAAGGCGGCCTGGAGGAATCTCGAGGTGCTGAAAAATGCGAAGTGTAGCGAATCCAACTGCTGGATCCTGCGGGCTGTGGACTGCAGGGCGTGTGGGGAGCGAGAAATGGAATGCATCGGAACTTGGACCATCGTCATCGGGGACCTTCGACGTCGGGGCCGGTGGACCTAGTCTGCCACATGGTAGATCCTGGATGTTTCGCCTGCCTAGCCACTCATTCAAGACAGACGGATTATTTTGGAGAGGAGGGTGGGGGTGGCTACCCGGAGTTACACCCCCTCTCCACCCCGGCAATGAAAGGTTAACTGCTGTCTGCGAGAAGAGAGAAGATGGAGCCTGTGTACAGGCTGAGCTGTACAGTTTTCTGCTGCTGTTGCCGAGAAGTAGGCCTGGCCTACATTGCTGTTTTGAATATTGTTGTGCCAGGCTTACCTCCTGACACGGGAATATCCTTAACAGCTCGGCAATCGGACAAACTGGCTTTGTCCGACTTGTCGCCGCCAGGGGCGCTCAGGCCCAACTTGCGAAAACAGGCTCGCTGAGCCGCCATTCTGATTGGCCGGAGCCGCCAGCCAATCCCATCTCACTTCACCAGCCACTTCATCTTTCCTAGTGTCCTGGCAACAGGATGTCGAGCCATACCTATCTTTATCACTGCCTACCACTTAATTATGCGGATATTTTTATCCCTGCCGCGCCTGTCGCACAGCTTTTCCCAGCACCCTACCCTATTTGTGCTGGTTTTTCTGTGCCCTTATTCTGACTCTTGCTCTCTCCGGGGGGAGGTCATGGCCCCTAATTGCGGCCGTGGCCTCCATTTTCAACCCTGCTTCGCCGCGATGCACACCACCTTTTCCTTAGTGAAACCGCAACTCAGGTGTATGAGGCTTTGCCTTGAGACACATTCACTCCCCATCCCTTCCTTCGTTTTAGCGACTAATGCATGTCGGAGTACCCATTAGACTGAGTTGGGGTACACGCTGACATGGCGGGATATGGGGGCCCGTCAGGAAAAAAATTCCAACCACCAGTATGGACACAACACCCGCAGAAAGCACATTTGAGCTGCCCCCTTCCTTCTCCTTCGACACACTGAAGGAAAAAATAGGCCAAAGCCTCACAGTACAAAAGGACCCATTCGTGGGTGAATTTTGTACCCAGCTATGTACCATACTGGCCATCTGGTTCGACCCCAACAGCCTCCTCGAAGATAAGTGCAAAGCCACGTTAGGTTTTGCCTTGTCAGTGAGAAGCATGGGCCAACTCAATGCCTCCCCCTAGGCGAGACAAAAGACCTGAGAACAGGCCCCCTCTATTGACAAAATCTTGTTCTGGAATGCAGCAGGCATCCGGAACAAGAAGCAGGAACTGATAGATTACTTAACTCGCCACCAGGTATACATCGCGGATATTAATGAGACACATTTACGCCCACAACACCGTTTCTCTGTCATAGGTTACTCTTGCTACAGGAGGGACAGAGAAAATAATGCAGGAGGCGGTGTTTTAATTCTAATTAAAAACACAATAAACTGCCATGCAGCAAAACAGCCTCAATTAAATACACTTGAAGCCTAGGGAATAAATTTAAAACTCGGCGGCCAGTAACTATCTCTTTACTCAATTTATTGTCCACCTGGCCGCACACTTACGCGCGCGGATTTAAATGAATTAACAAACATATCCCCCATTCTATTGGCTGTTGGCGACCTGAATGCCAAACACCCCACTTGAGGCTGCAGGGCGGGCAGCCAATGGAAATACATTATTCAACCACCAAACTATGCACAATTAGTTAATTCATGCGCCCGACGAACCTACATTTGAACCAACACAGGCAAATCACCAGCCTGACATCCTAGATTTTGCAATATGTAAAGGCCTTAATATGACCTTTACACTAGATGTAATAATTGAATTGGCCTCGGACCATTACCCCGTCCACTTAAATTTTGATCAACTGGAAACAGACGAAAGGCCAATCAGAAAAATTAAAGATTATAAACACGCGAATTGGGAAGCATTTAAAGAGTACCTGGACGAGGAAATTAATCTGCCAGATCCTGTTAGCACCCCCGGCGAATTAGACTCTGCGATTGACCATATCACAGAGCTAATTCAAGCAGGTATTAGCCAATTTGTCTCTGAAAAGACCCCAAAGCCCCATAGTGATTCGCTGCCAGCCAATATTAAGCAGCTAATCACTCAGAAAAATCGCTTGCGCGGGCGCTTCTCGCGAGGTAGAACAGGCCAACTCAGAGCACAAATAAATGCACTTAGAGAGCAAATTATCTTAGAAACTATCCACTGGCAAACAGACCAGTGGAATAATAAATTATCCAGACCTCACTAATAAAGACAACAGTCTATGGCACATAACTAAAGCGCTTACAAATAAACGCAATCCAATCCCGCCTCTTCAAGGCATAGCAGGTACTGCATACACGCCCCAGCAAAAAGCTGAGGCTGTAGCTAATCATTTACAAACGGTTTTTATACCGAACATCCAACCCCGCGACCCAACACATGTGGCTCGCATATATAGGGACCTCCGAGTGCGACTTCGCCAGCCCTCAGCTGACGAACCTGAATTTACGCATGCCGACGAGGTAAAACGTATAATTAAACGTATGAAGCCTCGCAAAGCACCTGGGTTCGATACCCTACAAGCTATAGTGCTAAAACAGCTGCCACAGTCTACACTAGAGGCTCTGGCTAAGTGTATAAATGCAAGTATGACACTTGCGCACTTCCCCTCGCCCTGGAAACTTGCCAATGTTATTGTTTTTCCCATGCCAGGCAAGGATGAGACCTTGCCACAAAATTACCGCCCCATAAGCCTATTAAGTACGCTCTCAAAAGTGCATGAATGTGTTCTGCTGCGCCGCCTCGACACTCACATTCAAAACACGAACATTTTTCCTAACGAGCAATTTGGCTTTAGAAAAAATCATTCCACTGTTCATCAGTTAGTCAGACTAACTCAACACATAACTACAACTTTTAACTGGCGTCAATATTCATTAGCTGTCTTTCTGTATGTAGAGAAAGCATTTGACAGGGTGTTTCATGCTGGACTACTTTTTAAAATATATGAGAAACAATTCCCCGACTGTTATATTAAACTCATGGCCTCTTACTTAGATAGGCGCTCGTTTGCCGTAACTATTGACGGAGCGACCTCAGAATTTAAAGAAATTAGAGCAGGAGTACCCCCAGTACTTTACAATTTATATACTAGCGATATTCCGCGGCCCCTAATTGGAACATGAACCTAGGTGTATATTCCGACGATACAGTAATATACACGCGATCTAGAAGTGCCGAGATCGCAACTCGGCGAACACAGGAAATGCTCAATGAGCTAGAAAATTATTTCCGCCTGTGGTGAATTAAAATTGATGTAGGCAAATGAGAAATTGTGGTCTACACACGCCGACACATTCCTGCCATTCTTCCCCGCCTCACTCTATTTAACGAGGAAATGCCTAATAAAAATGAAGTTAAATATTTAGGCGTAGTACTGGATAAAAGGCTGACATTGCGAAGTCATGTTGAAAGCAAGAGAAACCTTGCTTGCTCGCATGTCGGCACTTTATCCAATGACAAACCGCAACTCCGGCCTTAAGCTGAAAAATGGACTATTAATTTATAATACAATGATCCGCCCCATTTCAACATATGCAGCTCCAGCGTGGGCTTATTGCGCGAAATCGCACACTTGTATTTTACAAGTGTTGCAAAATAAATGTCTAAGAATTTCGGCAGATGCACCTAGGTATACACCTATAAGATACTTGCATGCAGAGCTTAAACAAGAACTGCTGCAAGACGTTTTCCGTAAAATGGCAGAGCAATTTTATGCAACTAGACAAAATAATTTAAATCCATTAATTGCAAGCCTTGGGGATCACGATCCTGATGAAAATCAGCGTTATAAGCGACCAAAATCGCTTCTAGCGCATAGGCCCCCATAGTATTTCTCGGTCCGGAACCAGCGGGCGCTGTGATTGGCCGGAGCCCCGGCCACTCGTGGGGCCCCTGCCCCGCGACCTACTCGCGGTTTTCTAAACTCTCGCGAGGTCCGAAACACGAAATACACTGTCTCGCGACTCGCCCTAGCGCCTGCGCAGCTAATAGATATTAATTAGCTGGTAAATTAGTTAATAGTAAGTCCCCAAAATTAAGAATGTATTTTTAAATCAGGTATTTAATTGTAAGTCACCCATACACCTCCCCTCTAGGCCAGGTTTGGCATGGCCCGCTTTAGGAGCTTTCTGCCTGTGCTGACGATGGCTGACATCACCACCTGTCATGCTGCTTGGGCCCGTCTGGAAGCCTTCAGCCCCAGTACCGGTCTGAGTATGCATGGCAGGAGCCGCACAAATACACAAAACAATTACCAGTTACACTTACAAGGGAAACCTGGGGTAACACGTAATATATTTCACTATATCAAGATTTTCTCCATGAAAACAACACTGCGAAGCACTGTGTATTTCACAGCATATGGCATAATATACACAGGACAGCCAATGGCTCACGTGGAAGCGCCGCTGTTGAAATTACATTGCTATATTTTATTTAATTAGGTTATTATTATTATACTATACACTCACAATTTAACACGTTTGAACTATAGAAATTGCTAGCTGTAAGTTAGCTGTGGTGTTTTCTGTCGGTCCAGAACAGCGGAGGCCTGTGATTGGCTGCAGCTGTGATTGGCTGTCAGGATCACTAACGGCCAATCAGAGGGCTGCTGCTTGCACAGATATTTCTGTGTTAAGCACGATTCCTAAATACGTAATATTTTAGTCCTTTTAACGTAATATTTTAGTCATTTTAACGTGTTATTTTAGTGGTTTATTTATTTTAATTCAATGCTAGCTCATCAGGCTTGCCTGTCAGCTAGTTAAGTGTACTAATATGTGTATTTTAAGAATGTTTCAGGTATCTACTGGAGATACGGGAGGACGAGGCGCCTTTAAAACCTCGTCCTCCACCAGGGTACTGTGCTCACCCACAGTGCCATGGTTGAAACCAGCGCCCTCCCAAATACAAATTAAAGGGAAAATGAATAAAGAAATAAAGTTTCCGCCCCCCCCTGCCCCACTCTTACTACACAACTCTATTAACAACCTTGACCTTCCTGCTTTCCAGTGCCATTTTTATTTTTAATGCATGTAACTGCTGAGTGGTTACACTCCTATTCTGTCGAGAGGGTTTTTACGGTACTATACCGGTTTTCCCTCTCTCTTCTTAGATTATGGCTTAGTTATAGGTACACTTAGGGAGGTAGACATGGCTCCAATTGCGGCCATATCTGCCCAATCCCTTTCTGCCGCGATGCGCATGATACTTCCCCCTAGTAGGCGCATGGGGCTCAGCTCTGAGACGCACTTAGTCCCGCTCCTTCCCCGGGCCTCACACATAACACAGTAGTTAGGGTAGGTTAGGAAAAAATAATTGAAATTTCTGCCAGTCCGCCCCACGAAGCCTTGGAGACAACACAGGTCTCTCCAGACCCAGACAACATAATGCAAGCCATCAAAACTGCATTCAGCGATGATCCAGAATTATGCCATAAGCCCGAATTAGCCGACGAGTTCATGCCCCTAGTCCAGTTAATCATTATCTGGACTACGCCCAGCCTCTCTCAAGCAGAAAAAGTAGCACAGGCTATCGCTCTACACCTCAAGATGGTCAAGAACATTGGCCATGCCATTACAAACAAATAATACAGCTACACTAGATAACACCGACATACACTTACACACAATCCTGTTCTGGAATGCGCGAGGCCTTAGAAACAAAAAATTCTAATTTAGGGATTATTAGGCACGAAATCAAGTTAAAATCGCTGTAGTAAATGAAACACATTTCAAAAACACTGATAGATTTGCCATCCCAGGCTACGCAACACATAGACGAGACAGACCACAGGAACAAGGGGGCGGTGTTGCAATATTTATCCACTTGTCAATAACACACCACGAAATACAACTGCCACATTTTCAAAGACTGGAAGTGGTAGGCATAGAGCTGAAACTAGGTCAACAGAAAATAAAGCTATTGTCTCTATATGCCCCACCTGGGCGCACATTAATAGCAGCAGATCAAGACATGCTAATTAATAATGTAGGCCAGACTCTGTTAGCTCTAGGAGATATAAATGCAAAGCATCCTAACTGGCACTCAAGAAATAGAACATTAAATGGTGTCCTGCTACAAAGGCACCAAACAAACAGAAATTACCAAGTCACTGCTCCATCAGAGCCGACATATAATCCTACACAGTTAAACCAACAGCCAGATGTTCTTGACATAGTTATAAACAAACAATTCTGCACAAACTTTGAACTTAGAGTAGTACAGGAACTTTCTTCCGATCACTATCCGGTATACATAGACTTCCAATCGGCTACATTAGAACATAAAGCCCCGCGTAAATTTAGAAACTATGCACAAGGCAAATGACCTACATTTCAAAACCACATATATGAAAACCTAGCACACACAGACGAGGCAGCCCTTAACACCACACAAGCAATAGACGAGGCTATTACAACCCTAACCACTACAATACAAACTAGCATGGCCGAGCATATACCAGAGCAGGAAATAAAAACTAAACTAGACACATTTCCACAATACATCAGGGATATTATCACGACAAAAAACCACCTAAGGTGCAGATACACACGTCGTAGGGACAGGCAAACTAAAACCCGCATTAATGAACTACAGGCGATAATTACTGGCGAAATCGCGCATTGGCGAGTAAGTGTTTGGGACACTAAAATAACTAATTAAATACTAACACTAATAACTTATGGGGCTTAACCAAGCGTCTGTTAAATGAAACAGACACTATTCCTCCCCTAACTACGAACACAGGAATAGCCTACACACCAGAAGACAAAGCCCAAGCCTTCGCCAACGGGCTGGAGGCGACATTTCAGCCTAATCATGATCCCTGCGATAGAAATTTTATTGTCCAAATTCTCCGCGAATTAAGCACTAAACTTAGGCTCCCTACAAAGCAGGAACCTGAGCGCACACAAGCTCAGGAAGTTAACTTAGCTATTAGAAATATGAAGCCCAAAAAAGCCCCAGGTGCAGATGGCATCCAAGCCATAGTTCTCCACAGGCTCCCTGACCCCGCCATAGAATACATAGCAGTATGCATAAATGCTATACTCAAACTAGAATATTTCCCCACCACCTGGAAAGCAGCGAACGTAATTGTCTTCCATAAACCAGGAAAGGACAAAAAAACTGCCAGAAAATTATAGACCAATTAGTCTCCTAAATACACTGTCAAAAGTAATGGAATATATTCTCCTTCGACGAATAAATACACATCTCTCGCAACACAACATACTGCAAGAAGAGCAGTTTGGCTTCAGGCAAAAACACTCGACAACCCATCAGCTTGTCAGAGTAACCGAATACATAACACATGCCTTTAATTTCAAAGACTATGTAGTGACAGTTTTGTTAGACATAGAAAAGGCCTTCGACAGAGTCTTTCACACAGGGTTACCACACAAACTTTATGAAATAAATTTGCCAGACTGCTACATCAAACTTATTAAGAGTTACTTAGATCACAAAACCTTCACAGTTACACGTGTAGGAGCGACTTCACAACCAAAAACAATCTATGCTGGCGTCCCACAAGGCAGCATTCTAGGCCCCATACTATTTAATATCTGTATTAACGACTTACCTAAACCAGACCATAGACTAGTACAGTTCGGCTGCTACGCCGGTGATACCGTAATATTTAGCCGCTCGCATAGCTTAAAACTAGCAACGCAGAGACTCAAAAATGTACTAAATGCCTACCAGACCTTTTACACAAAATGGAGGATAAAAATTAACGTAGGAAAAAGTGAAGCTATTGTATTCACTCGCAGAAAATTACCCCAACCAGCTGAGCGCCCCGAACTAACCCTCTTCAATCAACAAATTCCTCACAAAGATGTAGTAAAGTATCTAGGCGTCCTAATGGACAGAAAGCTCACCTGGAAAGCGCATATAGACGCCAAATGTGCCAGTGCCCATGCCAGATTGTCCGCCCTATATCCTATATTGAACCTCGAAGTGCTCTCACCCGAAATAAGGCCGTATTGCTGTACACGATGCTAATACGGCCGATAATGACATACGCTGCGCCCGCATGGGCTTATGCAGCTAAAACACACACCAGGCGCCTCCAAATTATTCAAAACAAATGTCTTAGGATAGCAGCCGATGCGCCTAGGTACTGCCTGACAGTGGATTTACATAGAGAACTAAAAATTGAATAATTAGAAAAGCACTTCAGAAAACAAACACAGCAGGTCTATACTGGCTGTGCAAACAGCAATAATACAAAAATATCTAGCCTAGGCGACTATGACATTGATGAAACACAAAAATATAAGCTGCCAAAGAGCGAACTTGCTCATAGGCCTCCATAGGTGCTCTAAACACCACACAGCCCTCGTGATAATTCCCAAAATAAACATGAAGCAATATTATTAGCACGACATGCTAAACAATACACCTGCTTTGCTCCTAACCCTACTAGTGTAATAGCACTACACAGGTGGCAATCTGGTTGCCGATGCGAGGCCGTAATTTCACTCAGTTGCCACCTATACATATCCATGTATACATACATATACATGTACACATACAAAAATATTCGTATGCATGCATAACACCACAAAAACATCTAATCAGCTGCACTGCGACACTAACTTCATTCCATCTCACGGTACCTAAATAACATTTACCTTTCTCCTTCCTTTATTATTACCTAAATTTTTCTTTCTGGATACTAACCTTTTTTTCTGTGTTTCAGAAAGATAGATGACTGGCATCTGCGGGTGGAAGGCTCAGTTCTGCCTTCCGCCACCAGGGCCGTGCTACTGTGGTGCGACCCTGGTTACATTCCAGCAGCGGCTCGACACATCTCATTATCACCACTCATTAATCACACAAAGTCTATCTTAGCGAACTAACATACCCAACTTTCTCCAGCCATGAATCCAGTAATGGCATTTAATGTTTTTTTACCTCCGCGACTGTAGCACAGATTTCCCAGCACCCTCCTCGCTTTGTGCTGGTTTGCTGTGCCCTACATTCTAGACCCTTCTTCTTGCAGGGTGTGTCCATGAAGATAATTGCTGCCATGGCACCAGACTACCCTGCTCAGCCGCGATGCATGCGTCACTTTATAACAATTAAACCCGACCTAAGGCGTATAGGGCTTGCCCTGAGATGCATCCTATTCTCCACTCGGCCTAGCTACTAACATTCATGCCGGAGGGCACACAGAACTGTGAAGGTGCTCACGCTGGCGTGGCGGGATTTGGGGGCTCGCCAGAAAAAAAAATTGCAGGGAGCCATTATGGATGTGACCCCTGTACAGAGCACAGCCTCTGTGACGCCCTCTGTGTTCCGCACAATTGAGCAACAGTTCACTCAGTCCCCCAAGGTCCAGCAAGACCCCGAATTGGGACAGTTGTGCACACAGCTGTTCCACCTGCTTGCGATCTGGCTGGATCCAAACAGTGCACTAGAGGACAAGTGCAAGGCCACAATGAGCTTTGCCTTGTCGGCCAGAAAAATGGGCGAACCCAATGCCTCCCCCTAGGCAGGATAATAGACCTGCAAGTAGGCTCCTCTCCACTGCCAAAATTTTGTTCTGGAATGCAGCAGGCATTCGGAACAAGAAGCAGGAGCTGACAGATTACTTAACTCGCCACCAGGTACAAATTGCAGCAGTTAACGAGACACATTTACGCAGACAACACCGTTTCTCTGTCCCAGGTTACTCTTGCTTTAGGAGGGACAGAGAAAATAATGCAGGAGGCTGTGATTTAATACTAATTAAAAACACAATAAACAGACATGCAGCAAAACAGCCTCAATTAAACACACTAGAAGCCGTGGGAATTAATTTAAAACACGGCGGCCAGCAAGTTTCACTCTATTCAATTTATTGTCCACCTGGCCGAACACTTACGTGCGCGGATTTGAATGAATTAACAAACATATCCCCCATTCTATTGGCTGTCGGCGACCTGAATGCAAAACACCCCACCTGGGGCTGCAGGGCGCGGGCAGCCAATGGAAATACATTATTCAATCACCAAACTAGGCACAATTATTTAATTCATGCGCCTGATGAACCAACATTAGAGCCAACACAAATAAATAACCAACCAGATATATTAGATATTGCTCTATGTAAAGGCCTTAATATGACCTTTTATTAGAAGTAATACACGAATTGGCCTCGGACCATTACCCTGTACACTAAAATTTTGACCAGCTGGAAACAGACAAAAGGCCAATTAGAAAAATTAAAGATTATAAACAAGCGAATTGGGAAACCTATAAAGAGTACCTGGACGAGGAAATTAATCTGCCATGCCCTGTTAGCACCTGCGGCGAATTAGACTCTGCGATTGATCACATAACAGAGCTAATTTAAGTAGGAATTAGCCAATTTGTCCCTGAAAAAGTCCCGAAAGCTCACAGTGATTCGCTGCCTGCAAAAATAAGGCAGCTAATCACACAGAAAAATCACTTGCGCAGGCGCTAATCGCGAGTTAGAACAGGCCAATTCAGAACACAAATAAATGCACTTAGAGAACAAATTAATCTAGAATTTACCCACTGGCAAACAGTCCAGTGGAATAATAAATTATCCCGCCTCACCACTATGGCACTTAACAAAGGCGCTTCAAACAAGCGCAATCCCATCCCGCCTCTTCACGGCATAACATGGTACTGCCTACACGCCCCAACAAAAAGCTGAGGCTGTAGCAATTTTTTTTACCTAACCTACCCTAACTACTTAGTTATGTGTGAGGCCCGGGGAAGGAGCGGGACTAAGTGCGTCTCAGGGCTGAGCCCCATACGCCTACAAGGGGGAAGTTTCATGCAGAGGAGGCATGCATCGCGTCAGAGAGGGATTGGGCAGACATGGCCGCAATTGGGGCCATGTCCACCTCCCTAAGTGTACCTATAGCTAAGCCATAATCTAAGAAGAGAGAGGGAAAAACCGGCATAGTACCGTAAAAACCCTCTCGACAGAATAGGAGTGTAACCACTCAGCAGTTACATGCATTAAAAATAAAAATGGCACTGGAAAAGTAGGAAGGTCCAGGTTGTTAGTAGAGTTGT
>PNEQ01108839.1:0-19977 GCA_003012365.1 Medauroidea extradentata
TGTAGCGAGGGTGAACAGTTGATCATCGCAAAGAAATCTGTCGAGGGCAAGTGCGAGACATGGTATAAGTTGCGGGAAAGTAATATCAGCTGCTACGATTTTGAGCGTGAATTTCTCAACGAATACTGGGGCGTATGTGGCCCAGGTATAGCACGCAAGCGAACAACCTTGCGTCCACAATGTGTGATTAAAAAAAAAAAAGTTTTCTTTTGTACCTAAGTGATGTAAGTGCTCCAGGACTTACTGAAGCTAAATGTAGTGCAGGTGTAAAGTAAGCATGGATGCATGGGATTTGATTCAGATGTCAAATGGAGCATTGTAATAGTTTTTGTATATTAAAATTTTTGTATTGTCAATTTTACTAGGGTATTGAGGTGATTTTGAGTAATAAGTTTCCCTCGCCAGTCTGCAGGCACGCGCATGTAACATGGTGCACACTCGATTTTGTACGTAATCTTTTAATCAGTGCATCAAAAGGCCTTAAAGTTTTGGACTAGCCAAGTGGATATACTAGGGGACAGTATTTGATTTTGACAAATTCTGGTGACATACATCCAATTCCATTCCTTAAGAACACATATCAGAGCTAATTATTTTTTTATAAATAAAGCATCATGCATATCATTTACTTTTTGTGAATCACATGTGTATTAGAGGTCCGAATACATACCCAGACCACCTATTTGCTAGTTTAATGGTTGTAGTTAAATTTAAACAGTTTTTTTTGTTCCTTTAAAATTTAGTTTTTGTGACATATCGATGGTGTTTATCAAGAAGGGCGTTATCAACAAAAATGAGAATTTGTGAATTGTACATAAACACAGTTGGGGGAATGTGCTGCACTGGACTGTAAAAACAGCTCTATCATATATGAAATAGTACAGAAGTAAATGCAACATAAAAGGGCACAATGACAAAACATCACTGACGAATTTTGGGGCCATAACAATGGTGATGATGGTCACAATGCTACTGCTGTGGTAAATAAAAGTAACCACAACAACATACCTTTCTGCAACGAAGGTTCTGTTCTTTGTGTATCGTGTACTCTATGAATTAGGGCCATTGTTTATGTTAATGGTTGTAGGTTCTGTTTTGAGGATGTCTTATCCAAAAGTATTTGAGTGTTAACCAAGATCTGAAGATGTCACGAGCCTTGAAAGTAATTGAACTGTGCAATAAAATAGGGAATGATAATAATGCTGATGAAGTGGGAAATGATGATAAGCAACATACTAGTGTAATCGGCAATGCAAGTGAGACAGAATGTGATAAATCTCCATGCACCTTTAGAGTGGTTACTTATGACAAATCTACTAAACCAAGCAAGTTAAAGATTTCTAGTTGTAAAGGTTCTGATACGACTACAAGTGAAGATGCAGAAACAAAGTTTGATGCTGTATTCAGTTCACTTGTAGACTGTGTAACATATTCCCCAGAACCTGCTGAATTAAATACTTTAGCAAACACCAATATTGTGTTTAGTGGAAAAGTGTTGTATACAGAAGCTAATGCAGGTCACAGTTACATAAGTGAACAAACAGATGGGAATATAAATAACAATACGCCTACCTACTTGCAACTACTACAAACAGATATTGATGGTATTCCTAGCAATGTAAGGATCCCAGATGATTTCAGGGAAGGACATAATGTTTATGCAGACAATAACTACACATACATTAACAGTAACAGAAATAATGATCCTGTGGAAGATAGCCACATGTACACTTTTACATCACATAGTTCACAGGTAGAAACCCATACTGAAAAGCACTCACTGAAACTACTTGTTGATTATTTGGCCAATAGTGACAGTAATTGTGTTGATGATCCTGATTTTGTACCAAGTGACAGTAGTTGCTCCAGTGGAGACAATAAGATGGTATACCTAAATGCAAACACTGTTGTACACAATGAAGGTACAGTAGGGTCTGGTGGGAAGAAGAGAAACTAAATTGTTGTACTTATAGGATTTGCAGGTGGTGCTTGCATACTCTGAAATATTCGTTTCTTAAAAATGAACAGTGGACATCTTTATTCTGAATAGGTAATTGTGATTTGTCTATTTATGAAACCTATTCTGTACGAAAGGCGTTATCAACTATAAATTGGGCAGCTGTACTAGAAGGCTGGAATATGGAAGTGAACAAGGGCCTTATAAAAAAATGTTTTTTTGTGCTATCACAACTTAACTAAATAATTATCACTAATGGTTTACTGGCGTATTGTAAACATACAGCACAAATTGTTGGTGGTACAAACACAAACAATACATAAATCTCTGTTTTTTATCATGTTTGTATTGCTTCCTGAAAATTCATGTTTTGTTGATAACGCCCTTCTTAGAAAACTCCATCAATATGTTGATTATGAAAACACCAATTCACACACACAAACACACACACAAACACACATGCAAACACTCACACAAACACACACACAAACACACACACAAACACATGCACACACACATAAACACACACACTCCCGTGTGTGTGCATGTGTGCGTGTACACATATGTGCAGGATGTTTCAGATATACTTATACAAATTTGGAGGGTGGGTTCCTTTCACCAAAACAAGAAAAAAAGTTTAAACATAGGTCCAGAAATCCAAATATTTTTAGTTATTAATGAAAGTTTCGTTTAGTGTATTGCAATGTAACTGGTAGTAAAATTAATGTTGTTGAATAATTTAATTATGTTATGGTTACAAGACTGCTGATGCCCTCATTTGTATCATCAATGGCGGATGTGGGAGTATTTTACAAGGTACGACAGTGCACGATCCTACGTCTGCGTGTGCGCGCATGTGTGGAAGCAAGAAGATGTCATTTCTAACATTTACCTTGAGTTACTGCTTTTGTGACAGTTTCACCCATGCTAATATCAGAAACTCAATGCAAATGTTCAAAATGACATCCTCTTGCATCCTACCAAGTGAGGTGGTGCAACGTAACACAGACTCACATTCGGAAGGACTTCAGTTCGATCTCAGGCTCTGGCCATCCTGATTTTGGTTTGCAAGGCTTCCCAAAATAGCGCAGCGCAATAGCTATGATGGTTTCTTAACAAAGTCCACGGCATACTCTTCTCCCAGCTCCTGTCATTGTACCAAGTTGTGTAGCACCGTCATTGATGATCTTGCTGTAGACGAGACATAAAGCCCACGTACCTCACCTCTTGCTTCTTGACACACAATCACTGTCGCTTCCTGTCAAATACTTCCACATCTGCCATAGAGGAAACAAATGAGGGCATCAACTTACTTGACTCAATGAAAACATTTAAGCATCTAACAGCATTACTTTACTACCAGATATCTTGCAAAAAATATGGAAAATTCCTATTTTTTATTATATTTTTATTCAAAAATGCATTTAATTTCACGAACGATACCATACCTTCTTTGAACCATTCTTCAATGACATTAGGCACAATTGGAAGAACCTTTCACTTTCATTGCATCTGCGTAACTCCAGAAAAACTTAAATAAAATGAGCAGTCTGTTTTGCGCGGCAAAAACATGAACCACCATGTTGATGTCCCTGTAACGTCACAATACTATACTTTTTAATGTATGTAACCCACAAACGCCAGCAACATACGTTCAAGTCGTGAAATTGTGTTAAATAAAGTAGTTTATGCAGTATGATCGAGTATGGCTTGAACTCCTAACAGTATAATGTGGATAGTAGTTCGTTTGCGCAGCAATAAAATGCAATTTGCTTGGAATAAAATCTTAACTTTAGCACCGTCTAATAATTCAAGGCGGACTGCATGGTTTAAGCTTCAAGAAGAGACATAACAGTCTGCAATAAACTACAAAAATACAGTATAGCATGTAATGCTGTATTTTGTACAACATGACAAGGTTAGCATAAAATAAATAATATAATTTAAGTTAAAAATTGCAGTCAATAGCGTGCAGTTTACGACGAAATTTCTGCAGCTGTAGTGTTTTGGCTATTCCACTGGCTGTGGCAATGTCATTAGCCAATAGGCAAATCCAAGGCACCTGTGACTGGCCAATAATTCAAGGGGTGGGTAGGGTCTTGGGAAACTTGCCCTGAGATGGCAGCACAGCTGTCTCACTGCCATTCACGATAAATGTAAAAATTACTGAGAAAAAAAATGTACTTGTAATAAAATAATTGATTTGCCATATTAATTTACCAACTTGTGTAATCAGAATGTTTGATGATAGTGCCAGGTTTGGCTAAACACATTCCAAATATTAGCTCGATATAGGTTCACTTTTTGTACGCATGTAAACTTCGTTTGTCTGACCTTTCAAACCTAAACTTATGATTATATATCGGATCTGAAATATTCAAATGAATTCGTAGTAAGTTATTATCTCTCTGGAATTTAAATTGAATTTACATAAACTCCAACCTATAACTAAAACATCGTAATGTGTGAGACCCAGGCCTACTAATACATTACTTTCTTCACTCCTTTAAAATCAACTCAAGTGAAATAAATCTTCGTTGTTGGCTACCAAATCTACAACCACGCATGACCAAACAACGGGTGAATTCCGCGAATTAAATTTTATGCAACTCGGTTCGCTAAATTTGATTAGTTTTTTAAGTCGTCATAAAATTACAATACACACACTAGTGCCTGGCGTGCGGTGGCTAACCAAAACAAATAAGACTACGTCATAAATGTGTTCACCAATAAGAACGCGTTTTCAATGTTTGTGGCGTGTTTGAAAATATGGCAGTTTTAAAGCTGAATAATTTTAAAATTATAATGTTCACGGAGTTATTGCTTTGCACGGCTGCATTTAGTGCTGAAATAATTCGGACGAATGAGGTAAATATTAAAAACTTTTTCAAGGAATTTTTCCTATTGAACTAAACATTCATTAATAGTGACTAAAAACAAGGATTTCTGAACCTATGGTCATATGGACTTTTTTATTGTTTTGGTGTCATGAACCCATTCTCTAAGTTTGTAGAAGTATTTCTGAAACACACAGACACACACACACTTTATCTCAATCTCTCTTCACTTTCTCCAACACAAGAAAATGGACCAACCACATGAGGACAAGTGTGACTACATAGAAGGGAGGCGGAGAAGACAGGGAAACACAGACGAGGCAGTGAGTAACATTTTCTGCTGCTTGCTCAAGATTAATACAAAGACACAGGAGCTTTATGGAAACTCCCAAGTAATAATAATAATAACAATAAAAATTTAAAAAAAATAAATAAAAAAGGAGCCTAGCTACTTATTTCACTCTGACAAAAAAGTTGCACTAAAGGGAGCGAGCAACTTTGAGCTAGCTCACTGAAACCTCTGGATACTAAGTATTGGTATCTGAACGTATCTAGTTACTACACACACATAAATTCTCTCTCCTGACAGCTACCTTATACCAAACTTCTACTTTGCTGACTTGTATTTGTCGCAATGTATTGGAGTTCATCAACCAACAAATTATGCTTAGCTTTTGGAATCCAAAAAAGAAATGTCACAATTTTTGTTCCAGTTTCTGCAAACTTTTTAAGATCGTAGCATTTGGTACCTACTTTACTTGACTTTGTGAATGTTGTTATACACACACAGAGACACAGACAGACTCCCGCACTCTTGCGCACACACCCACATATACATACCTACATACATACATGCATACCTAAATACAGGATGCTGCAACATTCGAAACATGGCAATAAAACACATTATGTGATTCACAAAGTTTTCATTTTAAATTTTATAATGAAATTACATATCTAAAGTTTGGTTTTACACAGTTATGAAAATCAAATCAGATAGCTAACGCCCCTACCCCCCCCCCCCCAAATTGACCATTCGTCGAGTAAGCAGATTTCTGGCATTTCTCGTGACACTTACCAGGAAGTAAGTTGGCAATTTCTGCCTGGATGTTGGCCTTCCTTCTGGATCTAAAGGGTCCTTGGACGGTTGACACAAACATGACATAAACACAGAATATAAAATCACCACTTCAAGTTGCCACTTATAGAGATGAGGCGCTCTGGGAAGTGTTCCCGCAAAAAATCCATTGATTCCCCTGAAGTGTGGTACGTTGCTCCGTCTTGCTAGAACCAAATGTTCCGTAATTCATCAAGCCGTGGGGGAAATACATCCAATATGTTTACATACGCTCCTTACTAATCCAACACATGATGGCGATTGACAGCCATAGGGAATAAAACTATACATCCACGCCTCTGGAATTAGACCATTCCCACCCTGCTAAAACATCTACAGCCTGAATGTCGCACATTTCAAAACAGGAAGTTATGTTGCCGTACCCTGTGCATGCATGCATGCATGCATGCATGCACACAGACAGACACACACAGGCAGACACACAAACACAAATACAAACACACATGCTTTCTGGGTATCATTTTATTCAGAATAAATTTGCCTAGACAAGAAAATTAATTTTTCAGTAAGTAATAATTCAGGTATCCCAGTAAACATAATATAGAGAGAACAGTACTTTTACACAATGAAAATTACATTGGTACAACATTTACGTGCTTCATTTTGCATCAAAAAAAGATATGGTTACTTTTCCAGGTTACTGTTTTATTCACAATGTGTCTGCCAATGCCAATTCAAACTCAGTAAAACTTCCATTTAATAAAACTAAAAGGAGCAAAAAATGACATGTTTGTTGTAAGGGGGTGTAAGGGAGTTTGTTGAACAGAGGCTTTATACAGCTGATTTCTAGTCAGCATAGAATTTTGCATGCCCTTCATGAAGTAGGTTGCATTTCGTGAATTCTGATCTAGGACTAGATAATGGTAAGTCGCTCTGCCCTTGGCTGAAAGGGGCATTCTAACCTGCAAATTTGCCCTTGATGTGAATTTGAACAATGGCATGTTTGACATCACGTCCGGGATGCACTTTTTAAGTGCTTAAAGCCTGGTAAGGAACCTTAAGACAGCCAAATGTAACACAGCTTCTTGATCACAAGCTTTTAAATTTAAAGTTTTTCCTATATGCCGCCAAAATTTTGAAAATGCATTAATTTTGAAGTCGCAACAATCCAACGGGTGATAAGGACCAATGAAATAAAAATAAATTAACCAAGTTAGTAAAGATCAGACTTTTAAACGACCATAAATAATTTGGTAAGGGAAAGGCAAAACAATAAACAATGTGGTCCTGTACCACAGATGGCACACACCATTGTGAATATGCACCTTTGGCCATGGAAATATGGGATTTTGGACACTGTCACGCCAATACCACGGTACAGAATTACACCACCATGAGTGCTAAAGTTGCAGCTATGACTTGCCCAGCTATTTTATGCAAAGTGCCGCACGAGCATTGTGGGTATCAAAACCATGAGACTGAAGAAGTGTTGTTTGTGTTTATTTACTGTTTTTGAATCTGAGAAATTACGTAGTCACGTTTTTTCAGCGTGAGGATGGGATGAAAAAAAAGATAGAAGCATTTATTATTTATGCATGTTTTTTTTAAACTGTCAGTTCGGTGTAACAAGAATTTTACTGATTCTGACTAAATTAATGTCGATATTTACAAGTTTAAAATTCATTGTTCAAACATGCGTTTGGTGGGACCAAATCATTATATCATTGTGTAGGATATTTTGTTAAAGGGAATATTCCTTAGTCAAGGTTTTACTGCAAGTTAACTTTTTTATTATATTCTAGCGAATATCAAGTTAAAATGAACTAGGCACAACATATGTTTATAAAAATCAATTTATATTTAAATTAATTTTCATGGCAGAAATGATTTCACACTTGCTGCGTAATGTCAATGGTAAACCTTGATGTATAGGGGTTGGGTAGGTCAAAATTTACTAAAACTATTTCAAATGTATACTACTACTACACAGTTAAGACTCTTCTCCTGGAAATAGTGAGTAATCTTACCACTGAAATTATACTGTGCAGTTATTTATTGAAAATACATTATTTTATAAATAACCTTCACAGTACAGTTAACCGTTTTGAAAACACATAAATTTTAAATATCACATTTCAAAATATTACACCGATAATTTGATTATTAATATTACTTTATACCAGAGAAAATAGTTAGATGTTTACTTTATATTGAGTAACTATTCTATTGTTCTGTCAAATTAGTTTTGTTTTGTAGTTAGAATATGAAAATAGTGTAATGCTGTCCTATTCAGATTTTTACTCTATTATGCAACATCTTGCATTAAAGTTTTCTATTCTACGTTAAGCTCATTTTCAATTCTTTAATTCATATGAAAGTGGTTTCTGTACGAATTTTGGACAATTTCATGCTTTTTTAAAACTGTATGTGTATTATGATGCAAAACAGGAAAAACTTACAAATAATATGGTTTTTTTATGTTCAGAGAAATATTTCAATAAATATCTTTTATCTTCAAAACTGTTCATAACTGTACAGCAGTAAGATATCTTCATTCTTTCATTACGTATCCATAAGAAGTGCAAAAAGAGCTTAATTTTATTTTTACCTCTTATTTAAATACCATCATGTATAGGTAATATAAGTGTCTCTTTCAAGGAAATTGTTTAGCAATATCAGTTTATTGATATGTATATGCCTTTTGAACACTTTATATTGTGCACCAGGTTTCTCCCTCCCAGATACATTGACATACCTGTGGTCTCAGTCCTCCTTTTGTTCCACGCCCCTATTTGCCTCCAATACCCCAGGCTCTGCTCCAGAGTTAGGGCAGGACGGTGTAGGGACAGACTGGACAATGGGCACTGTTTCACTGGCTAATGCTCCCAGAGGTTGATAGTCGGGAGCAGGATGTTCCACAGTGTACTGGATTGGAGAGAGAGATAGGTTCCACCCTAAGAGTGGGATTGCTGACCGCACAATGGACAGAACTCCACCTTTCAAAATCTGGGCTAGTCCACCTACGTCTGTCCACCGCTTGCTGTTGGAGCTGTTGACGCTGCACAGCTGCCACCTTCCTCGTCAACTGACGCAGACATCTCAGGGTGAGCGGTCCCTCTGGCGACACAACAACAATGGGTGTCTCCTCTCATGGCCCCAGGGGATGAGCAGATCTCAACAGGGGTAGGCGTAGGCCCTGACGCCTAGCGGACTGCCTACTGCCCGTTGGAGGCACCTCACTTGCCGAGCCCCTTTTTTGAACCAGTACCGTCACTGGCCTTTGGATCTGGAGTGAGGCATTGAATGATACAAGGGAAATGACACGAGGTGTGGATGTCTTGGGATACAAGGAGCACACACCCACTCTTTGTAGCTATGTAAGGTACAACCTCCCTGCATAGGGACCACACCACTAAAGGCGGCATGGGACCGGGGCAGTGCTAGTCCCCAGGCACACGTGATGCCCACCTCAGGCGTGGATGTGCTGGACACACCCACCCAAGGTGTGGGCATGGTGACACACACATGTAGGTCCCAGTCCTTGATCGGCCTCCCCTGAGCAGGAAAGCCTTCCCCTGCACTGCCCCTGACTATACTCGCCTCTCGGTCGAGGATGACTCAGGAGTGGCCACTCGAAGCGACAGACTGGGACAGCGGCCAGTCCTCAGGCACACATGATGACACTCCAAACTCAGGCGTAGATGTGCTGGACCCAAGGCGTTGACGTGGCGATGCACACACGTAGGTTTGTCCCCAGACCGACTCCCTGGGCAGCAACAGCCGAGAACCTCGTATCTCCCTTCCTTCTTGTTACTACCTCAACAATGGCCCAAATGGTAGTGTCAATTAGCAGAGGGACAACGGATTCCAGGAAGTAGTAGAGAGTAGCCAGGTTCTTTACCTAGAAATGAAAGCCAGTTCCAGTCTAGTCAACCTCTCATTTACTTGGCAGACCATTGCTACTTGGCAGACCAGTGCTACATGGCAGACCAGTGCCCCCCCCTCCCACACAGTCTCTGAAACTTGTGCCTGCTAGACCCAGGACGGCCTCTACCATGTTACTCCTGCCACTAAATCCCCAAACAGCATCACCTTGCTGTACAACAATGTTCCAGTGACGATCACTGTGGCGATCCAGGGTGCAAACCACTGCCAACTTTCAAACATGCAGCTGTCCCTGTAGCTCCTGATTCCTACGACTTTGGAATTGCTATGTCCATCAGGTACCAGAGAAACACCACCTTACGCTAGCCGATTCCAAAGTCGGTCACTGGCGAAGAACAGGAATCGAAACTAGTAACTAGTAATCCTCAAACCATCAAACAAAATGCTAAAAAGAAGAAAACATTCTCAGCGAGGCTGTGTAGCATCTTATATCCCCCAGGAGGGCAGAGTGGGAGCGCTAGGGATGGAGGTTGGTCACATGATGCTAGCCACGCCCTACGCCTCTCTCAGAGTGCCAAGCTTAGAGTGTACGAGAGGGATGAGTGTAGTGCATGCTGACACAGGTTCATTCGCCGGGGTCACCCGACCTCACACCACCTAGTACACTTGTACAACTTGCACGCCGCCCTGCCATGTTATGTAACGGGCATGCTGGCATGCTAACACAAACACGAGTGCATGGTTTGGAGGGCGGAAGGAAGGGGAGTTGCCTAAAGAAACATTTTCTCGTTACGGCCTGCCAGCCCGCAGCATCACGCTGTAAAATAGTAATTGTAATTAATTAAAGTGGATTTGTAAATTTATAAGCATTACTGAATTTAGTCTTGAACAAGTTTTTATTCAATAACTAAACTTATTTATTAGTTTGTTCTCAGTTTTATAGCAAAAAAAGTGTTAAGTTACTTTTGACATTTCTGATATCCATTACTGCTGTAATACACTATAAAGCTATCAAAGTTGTTTGACAACTTTTGATTCTGTACCTGTAAATATGTGTGCAACTTTTTAAAAATTTTAATGTCATACAAAAATGAATTAATTTTAAAATAAAATTATGAAATTGAAAAAAAAAATTGTACCTAGGTTTGTAAAGTCTTATCAGTGATAATAAAGTTTTTTTGTGTATTTGGTTTAATAATTTTTTATGAAAAGAATTTTTATGTACAGCCTTTAAAAATTAGGCTAAAATGTCCAGAACTGAAGTAGGTAACAGCAAAAAAAAAGGCAGCACCCTAAGTGTTAATGTGTGATACGGCAAACAGTTTAGTAAAATGCCTGTAACCACTCTTAATGTCTGAATTAGTTTATGTTATTGTTAAATTTAAATGTATCCTTACCTTTCTTACAATTCCAATCAATGGTGCAGCACTCCTGAACCAATCAAGCATAAAGCTTACAGCATTCCAGGCCTATCACTTTCTCGATTGCCAGATTTTTCAAAGAACATGGCATCCTAAAAAATAAAAATTTTATTGACCAACGCAAACAAATACTTAACCATCCAAATATTAGAATCTTCCTCGGAAATGAAAGATTCCCAGGTAAATTAAACTATTTATACAAACTTTTACCTGATTTTACTCTTATAATAAAATGCAATTAAATGGACATGATAAATATATGACAAAAATTGATAAAGTTTTTGGTAGTCAATATAGGCAAATGGCCATTCCTACAAAATATTTTTTGCAAACTACAAGTGAAAATTCATTCCTTAGACATAATTCATTGCAAAAAAAATTAAATATACTAAGTTACTAAGTTTTGGTGTCACAATTACTTAATCAGAAATTCATCACTGACAAAATATTTCCTCGTAAATATGGCAAAACGTTGGATCATAAAGTTGGCAAAAATTATTCCTTAGGATTGCTTTTTACAATTTTTTATACGGACATACAAAATCCTGTGGATTAAAATTAATGTATTACGCTTTAAATTACCTATCCTACACCATGTCATAAAATAATGACAGATAAAAACAATTGCAGTCCAAAACAATTAACCAAAATGAATTACAAAATGTAAGATGTATCACTAAGCCTATATAAAGTTTTTTATACCTATTGATGAGCTGCATATTTAAACAGCTACGAGCAAAGACATGGTAATATGCATGATACAGTTATCTATCTTACTTGACCAGTTTAGCTATTTTTTATATTTGTGGTAAATCTGATTGCTTTCTAACTTTTATAAGTAATTTTCATTACGTTTAATTTTAGTTCTTATGTCGTGGATGCATCTGTGTCATGAAATCTACATTTCCATGGCACAATTTATTCATTTCAGGTTTACATGGTTTCTTATAAGTCATTCCAGGTGAACGCTGGGAAGGTTCCTTAACAATGGCCGCTGACTACTCTCTCAGCTCCTGTCATTGTACCAAGGTGCGTGTCCTCGCTGTTGATGACACGTAAAGCAGCATTACCTTACCTTACCATCTTATACATGGTGCCTGGCGATAAATTTCTTTATCTTATCTCTCTGTTCATTTACTTTTTCTCTCTCTCTCTCTCACACACAAAATTTACCCCTCCAACCTTCCCAGTAGCCAAGAACACAAACAACTCCCATCTTTTGTATTGTGATCTACCACTCTGTGCCAACTGTTTCTCATCAGTGACTACGCAATACACTGGCAATAAAGGTGTAATGATAAATTTAGTTTGATTTTACAGTCAAAAACATGAATGAAAAAGGAACACTTGTGGCAGCTCAACAATTTTATATGGCTGAAATAAATGTCCTCTCCATGGCTGACGAAAGGAACACGAGAAATGAATTTTGAGACACAATATTTACATTTACCTTTCCTCGTTTCAAAGCCTTCTTTGTATCTGCACAAGGACAAGAAGATCCGGGCAAGAGGCAGAACCGAGGTGACAGCATTTTTTTCGAGAATTCAAGCACAGCAAAATACAGAGAAGAAAAAAAAAAAAGGAAGCTGCTCCACATTCAACACATTCAGGAAAAAGGCAAAAAAGTCTGCTACACACCAGAAGATAATATAAATATTTTCCTTTAATAACCATTAGATACTGGCGTCACTAGGTCTGCAGATAGCCACCACCCGTCTCCTTTTTCCTTCCATGAGTTGGCAATTGTTAGACACAACATATTTTCTTGAGATAAAGTCTGTCAAATAGTATAGTCGGATACATAATAAATGACCACCATTTCCATTTCCGGCTTTTAAACACACACGTTAGTAATACAAGGACTTTAATTACACCATCACAAATGAGAACTCTCAACATTATTGGTACCCGTTTTAAAATGACAAACGGAAAGTTAAACGAGGGTAGGAAGTGGTTGGGTGACAGTAATAAGTGAAAGGAACTATACAATGGTTGTAGAAAATGTAGGGACACAACACACAAGTTCAATGTCTTCTCACACACAGATGTACTCTTCACTGTCTTAACAAAGCACTGCACTGTTGTCATGTTCAGCAGCCTACCGGTAAGCAGGCTTGTCGTCGTCTACTGTTACCATATTTCAACAACCAAGACGAGGTGGCACAGCTCCGGCTCACTCAGCAGCAAACTATTTAGTTTGATGCAGAAGACACCAATTTTCTCAACACCCTCTCTGCCCAAGGTATCCCACTGGCAAATAGTGCGTGGTTCAAATACAATTAAATAGCAGTGCTAAACCCCCTCCCGAGTCTCTCCCTGGGTCGATTCTCTCCCTGGGTAAACCAAACAGGTTATACTCCAATTCTTACAAATACAACTCCGATCAATTAAACAGACTTATTAACAAGAGAAAAACAGGATATCCAATAATTCCAACCTCATTAGTGCAAACCGGTTCACCTTACAAAACATCGGATTTGCAAAAAATTGGGAAACTACTTTCTACACTTTAAATTCATCTACAACAATATCTCGTAAAATTATTTCGGACCTATTTGTGTGCACGTACCCCATTACACAGAATAACCAATTTCCAATAAAAATTCAGTTCACACTGAGCGGTGCTCACTGTGTTTCCCTGGAAATTGTAATGGTGATAGGAGTTCTGGAATTAAGAGTGTGTTTTCCTTGGAGTGTTTCCTTGGAATATTAGCGAAGCCCCAATCGCCGGCTGGGGCTCCCCATTCAACTTCAGACCTGTCACTCCACTGGCCATGGAGGGGTAGGCCTGGGGGAGGAGGGGAGTATCTAGTTCCGGCGGCCAGCGGTAGGGGCGCGCTGGTCGGCGGCTCGATACGGGAGGGGCACTGGGACTCAGCTGCTCACTCTTGGATTGGGCTGGAAATGATCAACACCACTGTTGGGCGCGGACGTCAGTTTAACATTACTAGTAGGCAGGTGGCCCGAGTTAATGATTTCTTCAGCTAAGTGAGGATAGCTAACGATGTTCCTTAATCACCGAGTGCGCGAGACACTGTATTGGGTGTGTGTATTATTGCCTGAGCTGTGGTATTTGGACATGTTGAGTCTGATTTTAATTTCGTTGTAAATTTGTAATATTTTTTGGAATCTAAATTGGTTATTTTGCTTTTCATGTTTCCTGATCTTCGGCGGTTGTTTGGCTTCCCTTCTCATCATTCCTCTACTCTCCCTTGGAGCTGAGGAGTGGGCTCCAGCGGCTGGAGGCGTTGGCGCACCTTGGGGTCTACCAACCAGCTCCGATCCAGAGCGTGAAGGAGCTTGTCGCTCTCAGGGGAGCCTACGTGTTATTGAAAGGCTATGGTTCAAGAAGACTTTCAGACGTATTCATCATATACTGGACTTTTAGGTGGGGAGTTGTGCTGGGACAGCACTTACCGCCTGAAGAGGACATACCTAGGAACCTAGTGCCTACGTATTTTGGGCCCCCTGAACTATCTATGCTATATTCTTGGTGGCCCGTGTTGGTGAAGAAGACTGGACTATGTGTTTCATGATGTAGCACATTTGAACTGTAGCGCGTGCACGCCTCTCCGCATCGGGTCTCCTCGGCAGTCTTTGTGTCCGCTCCCTTCGGCTGACCTACCACCCCTTCCCCTAACGCAGCCTGCCCTCCAGCCGTTGCTTGTGATATCACTCTTGGTTCTGCTCCCGACCAGCTACGTTCTGTTCTGCCTCTCCACTCTCTACCTCTACGCTCATGCGGCAAGTTATGGTAAGTGTTATTTTGCATTTGTTCTTTTGCAATATGAATAATTGATCCGCGGTTTTCTCCTCAGCTTGAATTAACTTTGTAACTTTCACGTTTGTTGTATTACTTTTCCTGTCTTTCTGTTTTTGTAATTTCTCGCGCCGTTCGAACGTCGATGTGGAGAGTGGAATGGAGGAGTCGAGGCATATGTTTCTCTTGATAATTAATGATTAAAATATAATTACTTACCTAGTCTGGGAGGACATTTTTGGTTAAGGACACGAACAAGAACACTCGTGTTCTTGAACCCTGTGTGTCTACCTGATGACGGGAACAGATTCCAGTTCCCAAAACGTCGTTCATACTGACTGTTTGGGAAACTACTGTGTTTTTATTTCGTCTCATCGTTTGTGTTGTTTGTCGTTTTTTCTGTTAGTGTCCGACATCTTTGTGTTTTGTTTAGTCTCATCGCTGTGTCGTTTGCTGTATTTCTGTTTGTGTTTTTGTTTCGTCTCATCGTTGTGTCGCATGTCAACTTAGGTTTTTTATATTTTTGTTAATTTCTTTTATTTTCTGTTTGTTCATTGTTTTATCTGACCAGATTCCAGTTTTGGAATTTCATGTTGTGTATGTATCCTGATGACTAAAGCATACTCTACTTATTTATGTTTTCTTGTCTTATTTTTATTTTTAGTTTTCTTTCGACAGTCATTTATTTTGCAATGGATTATGTCCAAGCAAGTAAATCCAGTCACTTAAGATTATGTTACAACACAAGATACCATAACATCATAATACCATAACAATATGCATAAACTACATACAGAGGGGTAGCAAGACATTGTACACAAACTATACACAAACAGCATTCATAATTTAGAGGTTACAACACAAAGAATACTGATAAAATTTATTTAACACATCACACAAATTTGGTTTCCATAAATAATTTTAAAAAATAATATTCTTTTGAAAGATAAAATTTTATCCGATGAAAAATGACAAATTTACATGCGGGAATTAAGAAAATTATGCATAATTAAAACAGGAAAATGGTCGGACTGAAAATTTAAATTAATTTTGCAGGAAAACCTACAATGAGAGAACATCTTTAGAGTTTTACTGTATAAAAGGAACACACAGAGTTTTGATTGATTACATTTTATTAATTACTGCTAGCATTTTAAACTCTAAAAAGTTAGTATGACACATATAAAAAACTTTCCTTTTGTAATTTTTACGGAAAAAAATTATGTAGTTGCCTAATACATAAACAAAGCTGATATAACAAGTGTTACTCACAATTAGAAAACATGCTCCCAACATCACTGCCTTCATTTTTACGTCCAAATCCATTGGGAAAGTTATGCCAAAGTAGTCGGCATCGGTGAATGCTTCTCTCATCAAGCCTGCCCATTGCTTAGAAATTTTTCCGACTTGAGTCACACCATCCAAGGCCATTACCTGTTTTAACAACAATATGCTTTTTCGCTCAGTGAATAATAATCCCTAGGATAAAATATTTTATACTAACATACATAAATACACATCACACTTTTAAACAGCTGAAAGAGGACATAGTTGCTTAAAGTTGTTTTTCTGAAATGTAATTCACTACACACTGATAGTCATATTTTTTTCAAAACTTCATTCAGTGAAGTACAACACAAACATGTACATATGAAAATTACATTCCAGGTATAAAATATAGTCACCAAAATTAAAAATCTCCCCTACAAGCAAAAAATGTTAATGTGTGTGTACGTGAGCACATGTTTCTGCACATGTGTGTACATGAGCTGTGCATGCTGTGTGCACGTGCCATGCATGCTGTGTATGTGCTGTGTGCATTCTGTACATGTGCTGTGTATATGCTATGTGCATGTGCCATGCATGCTGTGTGCATTCTGTGTATGTGCTGAGCGCATTCTACAGGATGTTACAAAAAGGTACGGCCAAACTTTCAGGAAACATCCACACACACAAAGAAAGAAAATATGTGATATAGACATATCTCCGATAACGCTTAATTACCATGGTAGAGCTCAACTCCTTACATGTCGTTAAATATCATTGTAAAAAATGTTTCGTACAGACACTGTTCCAATCACCCAATGGAATGTTTCGTTAGAATGAACGTTACTTCCTCGGATCACCGCCAGGTGGGCGGCGTGACGGAAGGTAATCGTGACTGCATTGCATCTCTTCAACTCACATGAAATTATGGACTGGGAGCACACAGAAACAGACAGTACCAGCATTACGATAACACACGTTCTTAAACTAAATGTTCCAAATGACTCCGTGAGCGAGGATACATGGATCTACCCTCCGCCGCATGGAATACCTGATGCGCTGATGTATCACTGGAGTATGTCATATTGTATCACAGCCTTCCCCGATACTGGCGCGAAGCCTCTATGCATCTGGTACCGGGGTTGTGTGGAATGTTTCCTGAAAGTTTGGCCGTACCTTTTTGTAACACCCTGTATGAATGTGCTGTGTGTTGGTTGTATAGAAGGTGTGTGGTGTGTTTGTACAGACATGTGTCCATTTTCATATAAAAGTTTGGCTGTCCGTAATTCTAAGGCAATGCAAACTCGCATACTGTGGCGCCCACAAGGTGTGTGCTCCACATGTGTGTGTTTTTTTACATGATGTTGAGTGTCCTAGAATTTCCTCGCATGTCTGGGTATATTCGCGCTGTTATGCATGTTAGAGTGGCGTGCCTAGTCCACCTTGTAGTGCCTCTGGTGGCTAGGTTGGGTACTAGGCGTAAGCCGGGTGCGCACGAGCTCACTGCAACTGTAGGCAGAGAGAGTGAGAGCGAGGAGCTTGTCGGGAACAGACATGTGTGTCCTGTGCTGCGGCAGTTGAGTTGGGCGAAGTTGCATCGCAATGTGGGAGGCTAGGAACAGTGCATAAATTTGTGGGCTTTTGCAGCATGAGTTTAGACTTCCTATTTTTCGGCGTTGAAGGAGCCGGAACGCGGTACTGTGTTGCAAGATTGAGGTCACGGTGTTCTTTTTGTTTTAGTAACAAGTTTATTGAAAGTTACCTGTATGCAGTTATTGTGTTATGCCTCATGTAGGTGTAAATTTGGCCTAGTGCGCTGCATTCAGTGGGGAATGGAATTCTGGGGCAGTATCCAGTTTAGGATGTTTATATTTCTAATTTGGGATATGCTGTGTTAACCGTTACAATTTTAGTATTAGTAATTTGGCTGAGAGCTTGTTGTGCACATTTAAAAAACTTGTGGTAGATATACATGACAATACTTCCAAGAGTGTGTATGCCATTACATTTCAATCGGCGTTGCTGCTTTGTGACCTTTAGGAATTGGTTCCAGACACAGCTGGATTTCCTGCACATATGCAAGAATTTGGAGCTCAGGTTTGTAGTAACTTTTGGTTTGGGTGTTTTGGCGAGGTGGTTGATTCTGGATGGCAGGTATGCAATGTGCCATTTTACTCTAGTATGCATTGAATATACCCAGGATACGTGCAGTTTAAACTGGTTAAAAATATACTAGTTTTCTTGAAAAATTGATGTCTTAATGAACACCACAACTGCCGGTACATGGCAATTGCCATTGGATTATCACTATTATTTTGGTTGAATTAACTTGTAAATAATAGTACAATCAAACTGCGCTAATATATGTTGTCAAGTCACTGTAAATTTCTTAATACAGATTACTAATGCATGGAAGTTCTTGTTTATACAAGGTGAATTGGTAGGAAAGGGCAATATTCTAGGACATGATAGTACTGGTCATTGTGATAAAAAAAAATTAAGTGAACATGGGGTCAATATGCGACGATTATCGAGATAGCTTTGTTTGAATGAAAAACACTCAAAACCTGTAAATGTATCTTATTGTTTTATTTTTGTGCTTTTGTGTTATCGTTTCAGTGACAAGGAGATTGTAGTAAATTATGAATCACACCCCTTTCTCTTCGTATTTCAATTAATGTTAAGTTGGCAATGGGTTACCATGGAAACACAGAGAAACAGCTTTATTAATTATTATGTGGACTGTGAACTTGAATGCTATTATTTTAACTGTTGCGCCTTTGTTTCTACATTTGTTTTGTGATACCGACAGTGTGAACCAGACAGTTCAAGATGCCACACATCTACACAAATGCAGAGTACATAGACATGCTGGGGTCTTATTCTGTAACTTCTCCTCGGTAACGTCAGTCATCAGTTACAGACTTTTGATAGCGTCAGCGATACAGATAGTCACGAGTGACTGTCTTTCAATGGTATTCTGTTAACCATTTTTGTATCGTTCTTTAACAGATTTGATATTTGTTTGGCAACATTGTAGTGTGACGGGTCGGCTAACTGACGTACTTCCGGACCATCCTCGTCACGACATCAAGAATGGTACGGGTCGCAGCGAAGAAAGAATGAAGATGATAAAGTTAATTAATAATTGTTGACTTAACCTTTGAAGTGGCCAGTGTGATCATATAGTGGTTTAGCAGAAGTCTACGTAAAATAAACTGAAGCTTGTTCACGTGACTGTTTTTTTATTAAAACTTAAAAATCCTTCACCAGACAGTTTCATTACAAACCGTAAATTTCTACTCCACATAATTAGAAACCGACGCTCCCGGGAGAGAACAGTCTGTATCACTCCCAGTCAATACGCTACACGCAGCCAACTCTCACCACACTCAAAACAGCTACGACCGTCCCCGTCCGCGACCAGGCAACAAGTAAGTAAAATGGCCGACCCCGCGGAGCTTGCTCTCTCCCTGCAGAGCCTCTAGCGGCCACCCAGCACACCAAGGTAAAAACGTAACGGAAAATTAAGACTAAATTAAATTGTACTGGCCTCCCCGCCCAGTCCTCATACATAACAAGCTGTGAATGCATAAACATTGACTCTGCTTTCTCCCAGAAGATTGGTGAATTTGAATCTGTGAGCCGCCGTGTGTTGTCCTAATGAACTCGAGACGTTTTCCCCCCCCCTCTCCGTTCCCGACGTCAAGAATGTGCTTCGGTTACGCTCGGCCGTGGTCGGCCGCCTTCGTGCCTCCTCCCCTCCTTTCCCC
>PNEQ01108840.1:0-19987 GCA_003012365.1 Medauroidea extradentata
TGCTCTTGAACAATTCATAAAATTCAAATCTTGCTTTTTGCACATATTATTTGTAGGCCTACTATAAATGATAAATTACAATCTTTGTGGTTACCTGACACATCAATTGTAATTATTCGCATTGGTTTTACTTGTGTAATACCTACATGTACTGTACAGCACATATGTGTATCATATAACACCAAAAAGAGGTCTGGGGGACTAGTCACCCCAGGTAAGCAACAATGGTTGTAGAAAAAGGGTAAGCTATCCAGGGTTAAATACAACTTAAATGCCTTTTTTGTTCTAATTCTATTTTTTAAAAGTGTTTTAGGTAAAGGGTAGGTTATGACGTCTCCTCCCCTCTTTACCACTGAATCTGTTCATGGTTTGGCAACAGCACTGACAGGTAAAAAAAATGTATTCTATAAGAGCCACCTAGTTTTCATCTGAACAGTCATCCATGACACTGCACAGACTCACATATATGTATAGTATTTCCAAGGCCTCTCAGTGTTAATTAGGAGCCATATGCTTATCTTTCATGCACTGGTCTACACAGACTTTACAATCTTTAAGATTATCCCACAAAACTTAAAGTCTTCCTGTTCACATTGCACATACTGCTAAATTTGTCGTTCAATGTGACAATTTTGTGTAGAGCTTATAGGATGGGCAAACAATTTTGCATCCAGAGAAAACCCACCCACTAATGGAATTGTCTGACATTTCCAACATGCAGTCTTAGGAAGTAAAATTCCATTACATAAAAAAAGAATATTCTACATCGTAACGTGGGACCTGAATTCCAAATCATGCTAACTCCAAAATTTGTGAAATAGCAAAAAATATATTTTTTGTTTGTGCATTTACTTTTTTGCATTTACTTTATCTGAAACATACTAAACAAATACAATAATTTTATTAACAAATGTATTGGAGTTATAGGCTAGTATTGCATGATTAAAAGTAGCCTGACCAAGTACATTACTCCATTTCGATATTTCCTGTAGTTAAAATGTTATAGAATATTTTCATTATACCAGCTATTAACGTGCAACATATCAACACAATGCTGCAACAAGTATGATAATGGTAAATTTTGAAACATGATCAAAAAAATGGTTGTCATGGTACATCAGCCAACCTGCAGAACAGACTTGTGTTCAACTTGCAAACTAAAATATCTCTCTACATCATTGGTGTTAGCAAGAATTACAGGACCTCTATTTCAGGTGGATGGTGTATGGAGATTATCTTTATGACACTGATTTTCTATTTTATTGCTATATTTTTAGTTCCAACTTATCATATTAGACCACGAAATGCTGTACTGTAGAAAAGTTTACAAGACTCCATACATTTTTGGCAGAATTGGAAAAAAAAAAAAAAAAAAAAAAAAAAAAAAAAAAAAAAAAAAAAAAAAAAAAAAAAAAAAAAAAAAAAAAAAAAAAAAAAAAAAAAAAAAAAAAAAAAAAAAAAAAAAAAAAAAAAAAAAAAAAAAAAAATATTTACTGCACTGAATCATATAATGTTGAAAACACACCACGAAAAGGCTCTACAAAGCAAACTATCATTTACAGTTTGTATCCTTCACAAAACACTTGTTGCAACACTTTGTTGTGATTATATCAAATTCACATTTAACCTCAGCATTAAAAAAATAATGCAATGTTCAGTATTCAGTACAACTAAAATACAGTGTTACTTTCTACATTGCAGTAAACATAGTATAGCAGTCACACCAAAATACCAACCCAAAGTCCAAAAATAAATTAAATTAGAATTAAATTTTGAAAATTTAAAAAGAAATCTTAAATGTCATCACTTAAAATTTGTTTCAAATAAGAGAGAAAATGTAAACAAAACTAACAGTGCAACCATCAAGTTAGCTATGATCTCTATGATATAACTACGCAGTTGACTTTATTTTTTAAAATTAAATTTTCTATGAAATTCTTTTGAAATAATTTCTTTGGCTACAGAAGACAAAAAAAAAAAAAAATGCTCTATATAAAATTTAATTTGATTTATATTCTGTTGTACTTGGATCTCAGTTTTTATTTTGTTGTAAATAGGTAATTAAAAATGACTGTTGAATTGCAAAAGAAGACAGATGTGGCTGCCAGATCTATTATGTAACTGTGTCTAGCGAACCCTGGCTCTTTGGGATCTACTGGAAAAAGTTAAATAAACATAAATTAAATAAAACATAACACTGAAAAATGCAGAGGACAGAATAACAAAAATTCAACACACATTAAGAATCAATTAAGATTCACACAATTACTGTTGCCTATTAAAATGCAAACATATAACTTATAATACAATTTTCCTTTCTCTAAAGAGTTACACACAAAGTGACTCATATTACTTGACAGTACTTAAGCTTGCCTTTTGTACATCATGTAACTTCTACAATGCACATAAATCCGGAAAGAGACTATGACAAGGAAAAATTATTTTGAAGACAGCCCTCTTAGTGCCAAGAGTCGAAATATAGGCATTCATTGCCTGTGCGAAAAATCCCAGAGGCAGACACATCTGGCCTGTATTTCTTAAAATATAATGTATAGGTTCTTCAAAAGACATTTTTCAGAAAAAAAAAAATTTACAATTGCAATGGATTAAGGGAAACTTAAATTAAGCCAGTAGAACTTTTTCCAACTTTATCACTTCATTGGTATCTAGTTACTATATTTCAAATTTTAATAAATAATTGCAAATTTCTGAAAGATATGATGGAATTTTTTACAAATGTAGCACAAAGAACGTTGGCACTAAAAGGGTTAATACTTTTTTTTAATCACTTAATCATTAATTTATTACATCCCTCCAGAGGAGTGGATAGGACTGCTAAGATAAATTCTGGAACCATGTCATCCACAAATCACTCACTAACAGACAGTGTGTCCGGGAGCTCTGCCTCAGTTGCATTATTGGAATTTTTTTACTTTTCATTTTTTGAGGTTCAGAGAATAAAAATACAAGCATCACAGTTGAACCTTTAATATGCATTTAGGCATATAACTAACTGCAATATGGATCTGATTTCTGATGGGGTTTTCCCCAATTCTGCAAGTGAGGAAACATGGCAGATGCTGCAGCTGGCAAGTTGTTTTCCTCAAGACACTTCTGTTTCCCCTGCCCTTGCTCTATACGTACCACATATTCTCACCAGCACTTACGACCTTGACGTTAAGGGCTAACAAAATCTTTCCACTCCACTGTACACCATCAAACTGGCAGTTCGCATTCACCAGGAAAATGTGTGGTTTAGGGAGAGTACCTAATCTTTGAACACCAGGCATGTAGTCATAGAACTAACAGCACAATAAGTGGCACTGCAGCACTTTGATGATGGTTTCTGTACATCAAACCCATGTAACCTACCTGACTGTGGTTTCACTGTGTTTATGCCTTCCATTTCATAATCACATCCCTGATGATCAACTTGAGGTACTTGAGGATAGAAATGAACGTGACAATTAGCTTATTAATGAGGCAACCAATAATTTACCATGTAAAATGACAATGAGCTCCCTTACTCTTACTATTCTAACATTTTTATATAGCCCTAACATCAAGTCATGTGTCTCGTCTCATAGCAGCAGTCATAGTGACATCTATGCAGTAATTTATGTTTACAGGGAGGTTTCTGGATACTTTCGATTGTACACTGAGTAGCACATAATAAATGCCAACTTAGATACATTATGACATGGAAAAAAAGACATACTAGAAGTAAAATATACATAATCAATCATGAAAAAAAATTTACTTACCAACTCTTGGTTTGAACTTCTCAAACTGAATCCTGGGTCAGTCGACATATGGCGATACAAACTTCAGCTCTCTTCAAAGCTATTAATTCACGATAATACGCACACATATTTTTAACATGATCATATACAGCAATTGTGTTTAAAGCACACAAGTGCATGTGTACACCAAGATTTAATGGTATTTTCATAACATTTAAAACTGTACTGCTATTGCCGTTTAAGTATTTCATCCTGTCATTCATGAATTGCTGTCTTTTATTCTGTAAACAAAAGTATTACAGTGCTGCAATGTTTATAACAGGTTGAGATGGTAGTGTCTCTTTATTTAAACTCTTTAGCTGTACAACTGTTTAGGTGGCCATCAGTATCCATGGTGTTTGTGTTTTGTGCTGTGGTGTGTTCTGTTAAATCTTAAACTGGGAAGTGTTGTTGGCAGATGGAGGCATTCTTGGGTTACACTCTGTTGAGAACTGTTTGAGGTTTTGCTAGTTTGTGAAACATGATCTTGTTCTACAGAAACATTCTCAATTCATTTGGAGTTAATTTGGCTCTGGCAATAAAAGTTGTGATTTGAGATATTCATAAATTTAGGCTTTGGTGTACGTATCTTTCTTACGTGAAATTATAGTTTTATAAAAATGCAGAAACCATATTTTCAACAAAATACGTAATCTTTTTTTAAACAGAAATATCGTTAGGAAATTTTTTTTATAACAATTTAACTTCACTAGTAACCACGAAGGTAAGGTCATGTGTTGTGCAAGATTTTAGGAAGAAATGTTTTAAAAACATGCTTATTTCATTAAAGTTCGAAATACATAACTTCAAATCGCTATTTATTTTCCAAATAACATAAAAATAAATATTGAGAAATAAGAAATTTCTCCTTATGTAAAGTAATATCACTTTATGATATTATTACTCGCTCTCTATACTATATACATTTTTTACATTACATTTTCAATCAGCACATAATTCCAAAAGATGGCAAAATTAATAAAAAAAGAGGACAAATATAATGTTCATAAATAAATTATTAAATACTATTTATTAAATCTTAACTTACCTCGTCATATTTATGATTACATTCTTACAAATAAATATGTATAGGTACTTATAAAAGAGCTAATAAGATTCCATAGTATCAATTATATCATGCTGTGAAGTGTTCAGCCACTTCCCCATCTTGGTTAAATATTTATAAAGTAATTTTGTTTTCTTATTTAAATTTATATGTAAATCTTTCGTAACAGGCTATATGCAATTTTCAGAGTGAGTTTGTCAGGTGTCCGGTATGATACAACAGAATTCAATAACTGAGTAATTGGGGACATGTTAATTTTAATTCATCTTTTCAAAATTTAAGTATTAAAATACAGTCAAGGAATTTTAAAGTAGAATCATTTGATTATTTTCCTGGCTTGTTTGGTTTCAAATTGACCACAGTAAAATTTTAATTATTTTTGTTGATATAACATTTTCTTGTATTTTGATAATTTTTGAGTTTTGGCAATTTTAGCATATTATTAAATTTTCCCTGGTGAAGTGAGTAACTTCAGGTGTTGCAAGCTTCTCTAGGCTGTAGGATTTCTGGCGCCGACTTTGTGGTTGATCACTTGCTTCATGGAATTCTCTCCATGACGTAGGTTATTGACGCACATAGGTCAGCCATCACAGGGGGTTGCTTAGGGTATTGTGCCGCGAAAGTAGTTCCACTGTTGCGCACCTTTTGTCCCCAATTATTATATTTGTGTGGATAAATAATTTTATTTCAATCTGAAAACTATATAGGTATTCAAATTTTGGAATCCTTTGTGATATGTTTTAAGTGTAATTTTACTGCTTTTGGATGAAATGGAGTCTGTTGCATCACTCCGCCGATGTGCGCTATTTGTTACCATGTCCGTTGCTGTGAAGTTAGCAGTTGGTGCCGGGCGCTGGCCCGAGGCAGTCGCGAGTTGTAAGCAGTCATCTCGGGCGGTGGCCCGTGGTGGTCGTGTTGGTGCCGGGCGGAGGCCCGTTGTAGTAGTATTTCTCGAGCAGGGGTCCGCAGTGATTTAAGTTTTTTGCAATTTCATAATTACTTTCGTTTGTTTTGTTTAATCAAGTTCGGGGACGGTAACGCCGGACATCTGACCATTTATTTGTGTTTTGGTACCAAATCATCATTTCTAGAATCATCACTACGTAAGAAAAAAATGTAAAAGGTAAAATTGAAAATAAACAAACAGTTGCCTAATTTCCTGAATTTAATTTGTAAAATCACAATAATAGTTTCCATCTCCATTTAATTGAATAAACTGAGCTATCCAGAGCGCGCAAAGCCACATAACCTCAAGGCCCACTACAGTCACAACAACAATAGACAACAAACACAAGTCGACGCAGGACGCGTCACATCATTAGCGCCAACGAACAGGGACAACAGATACATACAATACATCAGGCGCAGCCGCGTCACAACGCACTGATTGCAGAAAATTTTACAGAGTTCTCAAATAAGTTTACCCTATACCTACCATGCATAAACCACACTACTTTGGTTGCAGCGCTTGTGGAGATTTCACTAACTAATGGGATCAATAAGGGTGCCAGCTATTTCAGACAATTTCAAGACCTCTTCTTCCTACGCCGTGCATATGACGGCACGACTGTCAGCTCACAGAATGTTAAAAGCAACTACACAGTAAAACTTTACAGCAGCCTTTCAGCTTCAGTGTTTAAACCTGCAGATCTATTTGATCTGAATAATTATTTTTGCAAAATGTGATTAGATCCACAAATTTCCATGGAAACAAACTGTCCTGATAAAAATAATTAACTGGATGTTTACTTTTTGAAACCATATTAAACATACCAAAACAGACTTTTTAATGTAATAATTACATCACTCAAAAAATCTAGTACTTATCAAAGCTTCTACAATTTAATGTGGCAATTAATTATGTACCGATATTTTGCTTCCAATTACAACCTGACTGACTAACCGTAATTCTATAGGACTCTTGAAATGTGTCAAGGACTTTGTGTGAAAATATTCTGTATTCTGTGAAATATTTGTTATTTTAGCAAGAGCAATTCTGGTACAATTTTATTTGAAAAACAAATTTACAACCAGTTTAACACTTCGATAAAAAATTATTCTGTAATATTTGTTTAGCATAAGCATACAGACTTTGTGCAAGTAAAACAAATATAAGAAAGGATAATAATGAAAAAGTAATGACAAAGTTAAGAGTCTGAACAACCTAAGTACCAACTAATGTGATGATGTTCTGTTGGATAAAGGTAACAAACAAGGTAGTAACTGGTCATCACATACCTCAGGAGTGCATAGGTTATTATTTTATCTCTATGAGACACAGAACAACACCCCACAGAACATGAAGGGAGTATTGACACTACAGTAAGTCTTCTGAGGCACAAAGTAAAGCTACTGTAGTGACAATAACTAATATGATACTACCACAATGTTTACATGAAAGGCATTATAAAATGTGTACAGGAAGATACCATGAAATGGCAACTCTTGATAAAACACAACACAGTAAGTACCACAATCAATGAAGAAACTAAATACAGCAAAAAAAAACCTTTATAATGACCCCTTTTATTACCAAAACAACAAATATAATGATTGTTTCCTTAGCAACCGTGAGGTCGTAAAATAGGGGTTTTACTTTACAGTAAAATCCCTTTATAATGACCACTCTTATATAATAATTCTATTCTTGAGAACTGAGGGGGCCATACTGAAAACTTAATAATAACACAACCATGCTGGTCTTGAAATAAACAGTAGGTGTTTTGAAATGCACTAAAACAGTAAATAATACAATTTTAGCTGGTTCTACTCTTACCTGAGTATTTTTGATTCAATGGATGGACAATACCGTGGACCAGTTACCTCTTCGGTCACATGCCTGTTTAAATGTAAATTGTCGAGTATAATTTTGTTGATGCTTTGATTGGTGAACGTAAGATGACATGCCAACTGGTCTTCAGGCTAGTAAGGGAATTTTTCAGGTACAATACTTTTCTAGTGGTACAACGTAACAAATAAAAAAACTAATCAAGCATTCTAAAAAATTAGTTAAGTTCACACACAACTGTTTGCTGCAACTACCATTTACTGTATATATAACATACGAACACAATAAACAATTACAGAATATTGCTCAAACGTACAGCATAAGCAATGTCAATTTTGAAATGTTACTGGATGGACATAGGTTCACCTCATCGATGGAAGAACACTAATAGAATATAGTTTTAAATCCAGGGTTTGACATTTGGCACATACAATTTTTTTTTTGCAAAAAACTAATTTTTTAAAGGATCATAATATTTGCTTCACAACTTTTTTCTCGAACAAGGAACGTGCAGACCAAGATGTATGTACAGCCAAATGGCTGCTAGACATCAGGTGCAGTTGGCTTTGCGCAATGACATGCATGCATTGTGTTTCCTACATCAGTTGTCTGAGAATGTAAAGATACCGTATGTAACTGCTCAGCAGCATGGACAGAGAGTAGGACAACAGTAGAACCTTTTTTTTACATTCCCAGATTTTACATCTGTTTTCTCTGGTCCCTTGCAAATCTCACACAACATAAATTTCCCCCTTTTAATATTTTCCTGCTTTTTACACCAGTTTTTAGCAGGTCCCTTGAGTAGTGTAAAAAAGGAGTTTCACTGTAATTATATAAGTGAACCTGGCAGCCATCAGGTTCCTTACCTGAAAAGATGGCCTACACAAGTAAATTTACAACTTAACAACACAATTTTCTTTTTACTTTCTTTACACATAATTCAAGTTATCAAAGGAAACTGTTAGTACCCTAATGGCAACTGAAATATTTCCACCAATTTGAACCCAATTAACATTATCTTTAATATCTGCCCAGTCCATACGAGGAAACAATTTCAACATTCTACCAAATCAGTTATTTTCTATCCTAACGTACACATATTTTTACGGGTACTGATAACGATACTAAGTACAGAGGAACTTCTATTTTACACCACTCAAAGGACCTGCTGAAAACTGGTGTAAAATGCAGGAAAGTATAAAAAGAGGGAAATTTATGTTGTGTGAGATTTGCAAAGGACCAGAGAAAACAGACATAAATTAAGGAAAATACAGTAGTAAAATATGGGATTGTAAGAAATGAGTTCTACTGTACAGGTAAAATTGGTGGCATTTGCTGTTTTATCAGTATTCAGTATTTTCTTCAGAGTTTATTGATAACTATACCAATACAGTACACATCATTTATCAGCATTTTTTTATGTGCCAGCACATAATTCCTCCATATTATTGTACATTAGCATATTATGATATCAAATAATCAGCATAACACATTTTAAATGGTTATGCACTGTTATTGACGAATCTTTGAAAGCTAGGGTAGAGATACTAACGACGACAACCACAAAAATAATAATAATAACAATAATAAAGTTCTGGGCTACTGCAGCATTTGCTAGTAGACTGCTTATGTTACTTTTAACCAAAATTTTTAACTTTCGTTTTTGAATGTATGTACTTTGCTATTTTCTTTACGTAAGAAAATTATAAAATTTTGTTGTAATGTGAGTAACTTCTGGATGCTATTGTTACAGTGGAAATTTTCAGGGTTAAGAGATTTTAAAGAGGGTCCGGTTTTCTCTTCAGACATGTTGGACAATCCGGTGTCTTATTTTATTTTGTAGAGTTTAACGGGTTGACATTCTGAAATTGTTTTAACATGTATCGATTGTAGGATAGTTTCTTGTTTTTTTTTCTTCTGGTTAGTTAGATTTTGATTGTTTGTTATCGGTAGTTTATCAAATTTAATCTATATTCTTATGGTTAGGCCCTTATGGCAACGAACCCAGTGCCTGGCCATGCTGTGTTGTGTTCAACGAGCCAGTTCTTGGCGGAGCTGCCTGGCTGTAGTTGTATGTGCCGTGCAGCTTGGGCTGTCTGCCGGGATGATGTCTGCTGCAGTATGATAACGGATGTGCTTGGGCTGGCGTTTTTGGCAGTAGCTACTCTTTCTTCTGCTTACGTTGTAACATGCTACCGGCAGGACGGGAGAGTTGCTGCGCAGTAGTTTTAGAGTTTAGGAAATGCTGATGCGCGATAGCAAGAAGATCGCGTGGTGGAGGTGGCGTGATTGCGTGGTGCGGGCTGATTGGTCGCCATGGTCATGTGGTCACACGGGTGGTACGAGGCGCACTGTGGCATCTTTGAATTCGGGGCTTCAGCGCGATGAGCTCAAAGAGATAGGACGAAAGTCCTAATTAGTCCTATTGTCGAGAGGCTGCCAGAGGAGCCCGTGGGTCCTTCCGACATGGAGTGATGTAGGATGAGTATAGTCATTTAGTTAGTAAGTTTCCCGATAGTATGTAGACAGCGAACCACATCTTCACACACCCCTGGTGTATAATTTTAGCTAAGTATAGGTATCGGTTCCGGTACTAAGTTGTGATCAAATTGAAATAGTCGGAACCCTGAGCATCAATCAAGTAATTATTTAGTATTTGTTGTAGAGACTGTGACCTCTGTAAAGGGCGGGAAGGCCCCAAAGAGAGATAATTGTGTGTTTTGAGACGTTTTTGCGTGAAAGTAAGTTACTAATGGTTTGTTTTAAGAGTAATTGAGAGAATTGCAAAGTAAGTTAGTAGAAGTATTTCCGTGGTGTAAGTCGGAGCAAAACCGACCCGTGTCGTTTTAAAGTTATTAGTTGAAATTCGTTCCTTTCTTATTAGGTCTTTATTTTTATAAATACGTCAGATCGTTTTGTAGTTGGACATGGGGCATTAGTTTGAACTTTGTTGTTCGAATAACTACGTGAAGTTTGTTTGTTAAGAGTCAGATGTCAAGGACTTTAATGTAATGATTGCTAAAGTTTTTAGGTCTATTAAATGAAGTCAGCGAACCGAATTATTTATTCATCTTCTTTATTTCAAATAGGGTGTAAGCTCTCTACTCACTAATTATAAGAAACTTTAACTTGAAAACCAAGGTTGTCAGCCAGTATAAATAAAAGAGAGTAACAATTAATTTGCTGATTCTATATACAGAGTTTTACAGGAAATTAAAGAAGTTTAAAATTACCACTGCTCCTAAAAGCTAAACAGACTGAGTAGCTCTACCTTGTAATTTATTTGTTTGATGCAAGCAGAAAAGATTATTCAAGTACATAATTGGTATTCTAATTTGGGGCTTCATGCTATGTATCCCCATTTTCCAGTAACAAATTAGATATTTATTAGCACGTGGTGGAGGGTCCTCTTGTGCGTCAATATCAGTAAGTACATATTTCAGTACCAGGTTGCCCCCATTAAATTATGGTTTTATTAAGAAAGTTACAAGTTTTACAATTATAAGTTGTCTTACGAATACCACGCTACAATTGGTTAAAGTCACTGAGCAAAAGGTATTTATTTAATTTGTGTCATTCTGCAATAGAATAGCTCGTAGCAATATTAAGAATTACTGTTCTTGTCTATTTTTAAAGTTAAGTATGTAAATAATAAGACATTAGTACTGTACATAAACATCACAAAATAACTTTCTTAAAGTAAACTGTTACTGCACGCGGAATTTTAGATTTAAGTTACATAGATTGTTTGTTGCCCATGCTTTTGCTTTCATAAACGGTACTGCCACATAAATGGAGGTATACACATCAATATCTGTATCAGTTTAGGTTCAAGGTATCGTTATCATGATCAATATTGGTAAGATATGTTATCAGTGCATCCCTACTTATTTCCATGATTTTGAATTAATTACAGATGTCAAGTTAAAATTAAATTTGAAATTTCCTGATACTTCTCGGTATAGTAGACTTTATGCAACTCTTTGGGTAAGTTAACAAAAATAATGCACCAGTAACTTACATGTACGTAAGTATTTAAGAGTTACAAATTGCTTAAAAATATGTCTATAAATGTCCTGCTCGCAGAAGATCTAAAGGAAGACTGAGGAAAAGATGGGATGAATAAGAGAGGGCAGGAATGAAAAGATGAGCTGATTGAAAGAGAGTAAATGGGGAAGAAAGATAAGAGGTCAGAAGACGATGGTGGCATTTTACCAGGCTGACCAGGCTGAATGCTGGAAACAGCATCAGATACGACAATAAGGTAATGGGTATACAATACCTTATTTTTTCACAACCCATTTTAATACTGTAGATTACAAATAATAAATGTGTAAATTTGTGACAATATGGTAACAGGGCCACCTCTCTTCCTAGCTTTATCAAATCACCAATCCTGGGTCAGGTTCACACTTCTGGCAGATCGCCTGAATTGTGCTAGGACTGACCCTTTTTGTACTGCTGACACCTAGGTCGCTCTGAGCACAGATTGCTCCACTACCGACACTTTGTCATGCTTTTAAAGCCCTTTGGAGGGTGTCTGCAGAATTTATTCCCTGGCAGACATAACGTAAAACTAGCTAACCAACAGCTAAAGTGATTTCTTGAAAGGTACTATCGCCTCATACACAACAAATTATAAATTAGCTTTGCGTAGAACATTTTTAAAGCACTGATGTATACCGATAAGACAAAAATTTAAAATCTATATAAGATGTCAACTATTTGACTTACCTTGATCCAGACTTCGTCATTGAGAAACGAGAATGGCATTGGAGGGTTATCCCCTTTGTGTACTTCACACACACTGAAGTCGACAGTATCTGCAGCAATACGAGGTGGTGTTCCTACAAAATAATATTTAATAAAAATTTTTAGTAATTAACTCTCAAGAAAATATAGTCACATGGTAAAACACAAGTCAAGTATGCTTAAGATTACCAACTTAAGAGGAGTCCTCGACTGGTGCAGAACGGCGTTGCAGCATGTCACGCGTATTCTTTTTTATGGGAAATTCAGCAACTTGTTAGAAATATCATTTTGGGCCTCTCAAAATGGCTAAAAATGGGTTTTTTTTAGAATTTCTGTAACTCCAAAAATATTACCTAAATTCATAAAGAGCAAAGCGAGAGGCGTGCATTGGTCTTTACATCATACTTACAATAAAATGTTGTGGTTACCGCTTAAAGTCCCGTAGGAAAAAGACTACAATGAAAACCTTGCACACCAGTTTGGTACGCTGCGAATAGAGTTGATTTGCTTCTTGTCTCGCTATGCTGTCCCCACGCATCAACGGTAGAAATTCAACACCGGCGAAGACTCCTCTTAAAGGGTACTTAAGATGAACAATGTAAAATGACTTTTTAGGCAAATGTCAATACGTGATTTAGTAAAGCAGATGCACAGAAGGCTATAAGTTTACAATTAAATTCTAGTCTGGTTTATTATTTTTTAAAACCAAAATGAAGGTTCATGTGCAAAAAACTAACCCAGTCAATTCACAAAAATAAATGTGAATCATCAACATTATCTTCAGAATAACAAACAAGTAAAAATTCTGTCAACTCTCAAACAACCATGGTATATAACAGTGACAATAAAATGCACAGTTAAACAAAGTTGCTATTAACCGGCATATGAGCACTCTTCAGACTGCAGAAATTGCATCAAATTCATTTTGTTTAGGGTGATGTTGGAAATATTACTTTTTTACTGATGAAATAAAGACATATTTTTGAGACGGCTACAATCCACAACGATATCACAATTGTGGATAAATCGCTGAAAGTCAAACTGATCTAAAAAATACTGTAATTTTATGACTTAAGGAGAATGCTCGTCAGGATGATAAGAGTGCATTATCGAGCAGCAGTACTGCTTTCAATGACAGGCCTTGTGCCCCATTCTGACTAAAATAAAATGAGCAAGGTGGCAGAATGACACAACACTGAACTCTCATTCAGGTGGACCTGGGTTCGATTCTCAGCCCAACCATTCTAATTTTAATTTTCAATACTTTTCCTAAATCTCATTCTATAGTTTTCGTAAATCACTCCAAGTGAATGCTAAGATGGGAGATTTCTTCCCCCATTTCTTGTCTGTCTGAGCCAATTATTTCATCTCTAATGACCTAGCATTCGACAAGACGTTAAGTCCTAATTACCTATTCTTACTACAAAATGGTTTCAAATTCTTTAAAAGATTATTATCTGACAGCATACTGTACTCTAGTTACTGTGTGTTCATCCGAATTCTGCTATTTGCAAACAATTTGTGTGGCACGACTGAAGGACTTTTTTTAACCAAAGTTATAAGATTGTGTTGCGGTTTTCCCCAGCCCTTGCATTTTGGACTCTGGATTGAGCCATGCGCATTAAATTAATTTATTCTCAGGCTTGAAGTGTTTAATTTTGTGATGGACGCTTGTGTGAGCGCCGTTCGTTTTGGAAATTTTGTCGCCGGCCAGCCTCAGCTTCAGACGAGGTTGGGATTTTTCGGAGTCGCTCAAGCACCCACTCCCATCTGCCCCCTCCTCCCTATTCCCGCTTCCCACCCTTCGGCGCCCGGGCGTTCGCCCTGGGCCAGCACTCCGTGCTATCCCCAGTCCTGACCGGTTGCTTTGCCCTCTCGGCACTCCGTCTGTAAGTTTGATTTAATGTTTTGCATTGTGTATTTTTTTCCCTGGGTCGTTCGAGCTCTGTTTTTCGGTAAGTCACGTGTCTATCCATTTTTAGTTCTGTTAATTTCCGGTTTGTTAAGTTTGTACCGACGGCGAGTCAAGGGGTTGCACGAATTGAGATTTAATTATGCTTTATGTTGATGTATGCGCTTTGAATGGGAACTCTACGCCAGTGTCACTTTCATCTTTGTAATACACTTTGAATTTATAATATAGCATGCACCTGAATTCTTGAATGTTGGCTCTACTTTATTTAGAAGGTATTAACAACCCTGACTCCCCAACACGTCTTGTGTTCGTGTCCAATTGGGGCACAAGATCAACTGTAAAATGCCTACTATTCTGTAATGTGGACACACAAAGATATAAAACTCGAAGCCAATAACATCACTGAGAGTGTTAAATTGAGTATAGGTCAATGAATTCAACTCTATCACCAAACAATAACACAAAACTGTCATGTCGCTATTACAGCAAAAAAAGTATCAAAACTGTCATCCACTTTTAACATATAATTTTTTATGTTTGTTTATATAGTAGACATTTTACCAACACTGCTGTTCCTTGCACCGTTACCTAATGAAACTGTGACAGCACTACCTTGTCGAGATATTCGTTAATTTTTTTTATTCTTACCTTCATTCTACTTTAATCAGAAGACTAAATGAAAGAGAACAATTATTCCTTTGTCTCAGATCATTATAATTCGATGGAAGTAAGGAGAAAGTTAACGGAAACATGCTTTAACATCGCCAGCACATAACAAAACAAGAGCACAGTCATGACTAGCAACTCGGACAACACAAAGCAAGTAAGCATAAATTACAACCTGGAAAAAAAAAAAAAAAACTTTAACAACATGGTGCCAACATATACAAAATTTACCTTACAACACAGATGATAAACTACCTATATATTCTCCAATACCATACACAATCTTGCCACATGACCTTGTGCCCTTTTCCCACAAGCTTCTTAGTAATAATGATGATAGTAATAATAAGATTAACAATAAAAACAATAAACGCAACAATAATAACACAACAATTTTTAATAATAACAACAATAAAATAATACTCAGCATGACATGCATTTTTCATTATAAGACCTTTTATAAAACTGAGCCAAAATTCTATGCAGAAATTACATTTTTTGACCATAAATACACAGTACACCGACTTAAAAACCACAGCTAATAAGTCGAGAGCAGTAACTGGCCTACTGTCACGGAATCATATCACCACACATTCGCTAACATGACCACTGAATGTTAGTGCAATTCATAAGAGCAACGATGAATGTGAGGGCGGTTCACAAGATCAAAATAAAAAAAAAAAATGTTAACAAAATCATTCTGTTCAGACCAATAAAGCCTCAAATGTTTACTGAAATTAAACACCTCCCAATTATGCTGCAAACTAGCTGATATGTCACCTGTTAATCGAGCCTTTGCTGATAACAAACAAACCCAACATCATGCACACACCTGTTTTTAGCCGTCCCATTCTGAAGCCAAGATTCTCCAAGGTGTTCGCCAGTCCGATTGCAGGGGCATCTCCTATCCTTCCCGCGGGCCGGACATCTAGCCCAATGTTGATCTGGCCTTTCAGAAATGTGCCAGTTGTCAAAATAACAGTTTTGCCTCTGATCTTAGTGCCATCAGCTAAATGAAAACAAAAAAAAAAAAAAAAACTTTAAAGACTTCTTCTCAAAATAAAGTGTCTGCAGATCATAATGCTAACATAAAACACTGCCAAAGAAGCTACTGTACAACCCTATCAGAAAAATATTACAATGTCAAGACCTTTTCCCGCATTACTTAACACTAACAAGGCCACAGTCTTTCAAATGATAAAAATATAACAGCAATCATTCGTAAGTTATTGGTTTCTTGTCTTCTTAAATAAAAAATAAGCCACACAGACTCCAACCAATTGTAAATATAAAAAATTTATACTTTATTTGTAACACTGTATTTGAGACGTAGTATCACAAAAAAGTGAAAGATTCAGTGAACAATAGAAAAACCAAGCTGAAGAAACAGAACTTATAAATTTTGTACTGTACTAAATTTCTTCATATAATATTCTACTGTGACACGTCTCCAACTGGACGACGCTTACCACTGATGTGAATAAAACTCCTCCATACTGAATGGTAAGTTTTCAAGTTGTCCCAGCTGCTTCCACGGAATAAAAGTTTGTAGTCTGACCATACAAGTTTAATTATTTTAGAGAAATGTTACAGTGTTGATACAATTTCAAACAAATTTCACAGATTACGAAAATAATCACGTCCCGGACAAACAAAATGTGTTAACATGTTAAAGTCAATTTTGAAGGTAGCACTCTCGGGAGAGAAACAGTTCTGAAATAACAAAGAATTATCAAGTCTATATTATACATAAGAATGGCGGGAAATAGGCAGCTAGGCTAACAAAGTAATATAACAGACAGAAGTACAAGCACTTACAGTTGATACTTGTAAATAAGTACACACGAAGGGAAGACACACATTTTTCCACGGAAGCACGGTCGCGACGTTTCGCCAGTATTAAACTGACTTCCTCGGGCGGCAGGTGTGTCATGTCTTGCCACCCAAGGAAGCCAGTCGCAAGTCCAGTAGGGGGCCACGGTGGCCGAGAGGTCAGACCTATCGCCTCCCACCAAGGCAATAAGGGTTCAGTTCCTGGCGGGGTCGGTCCCCGGATTTTCACATGTGGGAATTGTGCCGGACGATACCACTGGTCGGCTGGTTTTCTCAGGGATCTCCCATTTTACCCGCCCATTCATTCAGGCGCTACTCCATACTCATATCATGTCACCCCTCACCAGCACTAACGACCTCGATGTTAAGCACAGACTAAAATATCTCTCACTCGCAAGTACAGTACACACTCATTAACACTGACTTGACTGAACGGTAACTTAAAAGTCCGGCTTGGATGGAATTAACTTTGAAATGTCTACGAAACAAATTTTGGATGGGTCTAAAACTGAGGTTTTTATAATATAAAATACTATAAAGTAGGCCAACCTTTTTAACCTACGAATTGATTTACAATGACAAAAACATCTTCTTTACCAAACTACAAAGTCTGATACTGTTAAAACACAAAGTTTATTGACTGTATACTGTTAAAACATAAAGTCTACTGTTTGTATACTGCTAAAGAACAGTAGGCCTACAATATGGTATGCACATACATAACAGTTAATTAAAAGTGAACAAAAGAAAGGTAAAGATTAAATTCTGTTCAGAACTGTAAGCTACAGTATATACAGCAGGACTACAAAAAACAAAAAGTTTTTGAACTCAATGAAAGTCAGTAACATTCTTTCATTTTAATGTAATGAAGACAAGATATAACTTGCAGTGTGATACTGTACATACCATAAAATCAGTTGCTGAACAGACTTTTCTTGTGTGCCACTTTGTTTCTCAAAGAAAGTCATCAACCTCTCCGGTGTTGCAGCTACTTCACAATGAGTTGAGTCAGCTGATACCTCTGTGCCATCATCATCACCTTCATCTTACAGTCGATTTCTGTTACCATGTTTCCACTGCACAAACTTTGTATAACACCAGACGACATATCATTATCACTGTTCATCCCCCCAGAAATGTCGTTATCTGCCACCTATGCACACTCTCCAGAGGTTGAATAACTTGAATGAAATCAGCTATCATTTGCAGTTGGTTGATTTTCATCTCCTCCAAAGTCAGTCTGGATAGGCCACAGTTTTTTCAGTCCTTTTTCAAAAATTGACTCTATTCTTCACACACAAATGTAGCCAAATAAACAACAGTCTTTATAGTTATTTTTTTAAAGAAGACTCCTGTAGTCAGCTCAAAAGGCTGTTGCTTGTTGCTCTGAAAGAGACAAGATCAACTTTTTCTTATATTGCCACTTTCGGTGATCAATCACACCTTGATTCACTGGTTGTACCAAAGCTGACGTTCTAGAGCAGAAATTTCATGAAAATTCAACCAACTAGCAATTCCTCTTCACTAGAATGACTCAGAGTATTTTCTTTGACTGACACAAGTTTTCTGGGAAATTTTTTCTTCTGAAGAACTTCTTTGCAGCAAATTAAACTGTAAAAATGTTTCTGTTTATCCATGATAATATTTTGTGAGGTGTACTGGGTTGGCAGAGAATTTACATTAACATTTTAAGGAAGGTTGAGGCAATTTTCTGATATCCAAAACAGTTTTAAATAGCCGGAAGCACACTCACTCCTTTCTTTCTGTTATGATCTTCAGCTACAAAATCCAGCTTAGAGATCAATATTTTTGTAATTTAATTCAGTTTTGTCAGCATTAAGACAGTCGACACAGCACTAGCCCAGCTGTCATAGCTAACAAACATTTCAAATTTTATGTTAAAAGACTTCCTCTTGCAGCATTGTCACCTGACAAAATTCATCACTTACTACTGAGTTTATAAACACAATGCCAATCATTCCGTGCAGACAACAATTCCAAACTTGCAGTAAAAACAAGGTTCACTATAGGCGCACAAATTTCCCCAAAACCAATGGCAAAAAGCCTTATGTTGACTAGAACATTCTGTGACGCGTCCTTTCTGCGTCTTGCTGTGTGTTGCTATTTGGACTATTGCTGTTGTAGTCTACTGCAGTTGGTGTTGAGGTTATGTTAAGTTTGCGCATGCTCCGGATAGCTCAGTTTGATTTAACTTAAGGGTTGACTAATCATCGTGACTTCATCAATAACCACTCACTCAGTCAACGGTTGATTTATTTTTTGTTTAACTTTGACAGATGTTTACAAAAGGCGGTTATTTACAAATCACAAACAATAAAAAAAATAAAATAAACTAAACCCGTCAGCTGTCCGGCGTTACCATGTCTGCACTCCGCCTCGGGCCAGCGCCCGGCCCCAACTGCCACATAACAAAGGATTCCAAAATTTCCGTTTATAGGTTTTACATTGAAATAAAATTGTTTATCCACACAAATAATATAATTGAGGACAAAAAGTGCGCAACAGCGGAACTACTTTCGCGGCGCAATACCCTAAGCAACCCCCTGTGATGGCTGACCTACGTGCGTCAATAGGTTTGTTCGCGTGGTCTGCCAGTTTTACCAGCCGAGGGCAAGTGCCATTTTTCGCTGGCAGCGAAATGGCAGGACGGGCAGTTGCAAGTTGCTATGACCACCCGAACGATATCTGGCAGTAAACAAGCATGTTGTTTTGAAAAACACCCGCGAAAGTTTGTTTTGAAATTTAGCATTGAGAACTCGGCTTAGATTCCCGACGTATTTTCGTAATTACGTTAATACATACAGTAACTTTCGTTTAGGCCTAAAGAATGGAAAACAAGAGATCGCATGACCTCCCACGCAATCTAATAGCATTGGAGACGAAAGAATTTAATAACCATAGCGGAAAAATACGTTTTTAACGAGCCTTGCGATTTATTAACATTCATTCTTCAGTACACAGTGCGAAGATTGATACAACGTACGAAGTTATGATGCATGTATTAAAATAGTCTTTGTAAATTTTTGTAGGAATGTTCATACTAGTGCAGTTTCACAATACCTAGGCTACATTAGTCAGAGACAATTCAGTTAGGTAGGCCTAAACAACTTTGCTGCTGACGAACATTAGAGGCTGGCTAATTTTTTCGCGTGTAATTTGTCACA
>PNEQ01108841.1:0-19979 GCA_003012365.1 Medauroidea extradentata
TGTTTGCCTCTGTATAATGTGTTTTCCATAACCTAACAATTATCATGGAAATTTACCTCTTTCTAGTCTTTATTTCTTGACCACAGATCTGATGCTGTGATCTTGACACACTTCAAATATGTCACAAACACTAAACAAAACAGAACATCTAACTCTCACAAACACACTTTTGTTGCTTCTCAGAACAAAATGGCCACCACGGAAGTTAGCTTGGCATCAGTTATCATAGTGCTGCCATCTGACAAATTGTTTTCGAAATATTAAAGTGTGTCCACAGACAGGACACAAAATTTGGTTACAAAAACAAAAGATAATTTAAAAGATGACAGTTAAAAAAAATACAAATTACCATTGCATATTTTGAAAACATTTGTATAGAAATGATCTACCATGTTCAAATTTATATACACAAATCTAATAGCTAACACTGAATTATTAACACTTTGAAAATGGGATTGTGACAGTCCACAGACATGACTTTTCTCAGTCTTTGAGCACTATTTAGCAAAATATTAAAAAAGTTTGTAGATTTTTTCTACAGGAACTTGTTCACCAGATGGTACTCTTAATTCTATATTAGGGAATTGACATTCATGTACCCTGCATACAAAATAAAATAGTAGTGACATTAAAGTGTACATTTTTTTGATAATGACTAGAGCCCGGTAATTTTCGCGAAAAGAATTTTGCAGCACTTTGTTTCAGTGCCTTACGTGCGCACCTGCATCTTTGCTATGTGGTCAGTGATTGGATGCCGTAACACCCAGCGTGTGGAGGTTAAACCCGCAAATCACAGACGTGATGTGTGACAGTTATCCGTGTACTGATTGGCACAGTCTAATGAATAACGACTATGCAAAAAAACACTCTGTCAATAGCCATGAAGTTGAACTGCAGGTGTGCACGTAAGACACTGAAACAAAGTGGGGCAAAAATCTTTTCGCGAAAACTACCGGGCCCTAATAATGACCCGCGCATGCGACTAAAATTTGGAGCATAGGCCACTATGGCTGATTACCTGTCATTCGCAGAGTACAGATAAATTTATCAGCGCACCCATAACCAAGGAACTTTCCCTATCAAATAATATATAGGTCATTCGGTATAAAGTGAGCTCTAAAAATTAAACCATTGAAAAATATCACTAGCCGTTCCTGCAAGTAATTCAGCATTAACTATAGTAGTCTTACTACTTATATGTTTGGCAGCTGAATTACACAATATAGTTCCGAGTGTTTTTCCATTTAAATTCAACAATACAGAAACAAAATCAACAGAAATCGGCAAAATTGTATTATATGTAACAAATAAACTTTTTTTATTAAACTGTATCGATTAATACTAACTGCACAACTTACCTTACATTCGCAATCATTAAATTACGTGTCCAGAGAGGTTTGACACGTCCCGTCGTTAGCCGTTACGGACGGAAATATACGAATTCGCTGAAAATATAACTTTAGCAGGATTAGTTTTGAGTGTTCACATTATCCCGAACTACATATTACACTAAGCTTAGTGTTGTAATACCCATTAAATTTTTGGGTTAGACGTCCCCTCCACCCCCCTCCACTAACCTTATTTTTTATTTTATTTTCAATTTATTTATTTATTCATTTCAGAGACCTTTGCGGGTATATCCACAATTCATCACTTTATTTTACTTTAATCTTTCGATTCCTCAGTTTGCTCCTTTAACATAAGTTTTGGTTTTGCCTCCCATAATTTTTTTTTATTTTTTTTATTTTATTTTATTTTTTTTTTTTATTTTTTTTTTAGCAGAGCTTTGTGCGAACGTCACAACTCTCTAAAGTTACACAGCAATCGGGTGATTGGAATGTAAACTCATATAAGACGATCATATATGTTTATAGATTAGATTTTCACACCTTACAAACACAATTTGCGCGCAGCGAACATGCTTATAATAATTAGCGGATGAAACGTCCGTACAATTGAGTTGTAAGTGACATAACGACTGGCGCAATGTTTAACGTACCACTTTTTTTATACATTTCCAGTATTTATTGATGAATGAATATACTTTCATACTTGTGCCCAAAATACCTCGATCTTAGTTAAATTGCTTTTGCCCGAGTTAAATAAGTACAAATATTATAGAATTACACAAAAACTATCTAACAATAATTTATTTCATTCAAGTATGTTTCTACATATATGTGTCATTGACCTAGAGTAAATGGCTTTATCGCGTATCTATATTTAGTTTCAGTTTGACCCAACAATAATTCTTTTCTCTGTTTCGTTCTGTCTTCCCTGCGTTTCCGATGTTCACAAGTTAAATAAAACATAATAAATCAGTCACTATAAGTTAAAGGGAACTTATGCTGCGTGGATTTCTAACCGTGAATAAGTGTGCCTGTAAATTCAAAATGAGTTTTAAAAGTTGTAAAGAAGTCTGCATTAATTGTGTTGTGCCTGTGATGTATATTATCAACTTGCAACATAATTTAACAATAAAATAATAAGTTAATGTAAGGCGATAAAAAAATTCACTTAGCTTTCGTTTTGTTAATCATTAACCCTGCTACGTTTGTATCAAAAATTTTCGAATCCCTACTTCTTGGTGTGCATCTACTGAAATGTAGTACATGAAATAGTTATTTTATTTTCGTATAATTTTTTCAATTGTGATGAAATATGTACGGTAAGTTCACGCAACCTTGCGATTATTACATGTGTTTTTCACATTATTCTCGCTATACACAGTTTTGTCGGTTGTAAATAGTACAACGGCGCGTGGTTCAAGGTCGGGTAGTGGGCTTTACGTCTCGTCAACAGCGAAGTCAATAGAAACGGTTACACACAACTTGATACAGTGACAGGAGCTGGGGGAGAAGTTGGTCATGGCCTTTGTTAAGGAACCATCCCAGAATTTTCCTGTAGAGATTTCGGAAAACCACGGAAAAGCGAAATCAGGATGGCCGTAGCTGAGGATCGAATCCGGGTTCTCTCGAATGCAAGTTCATCGTGTTACCGTTGCGTCAGCTCGCTCGGTGAGCGTGGTCCAAACTGGGCCAGTAATTATCTAGCGTGGTGCAAAGATGCAAAGGCAAGGGTGTACAAGGTGTTCGTGTCAGCTCATATGAAATGCTTTCTTCAGCAGTGAGCGGAGTTCCTCCCTCGCAGGAGGCGTCAGGATGAAGAGACCCAAACATCCATCTCCCACGAGATCGTCATTACTGAAACGCTGAGGGAAACTCATTCCCGCGTCACATTCCTGGCTGCATATTCATTGGTCGGCGGGCCGAGGCGACTTGCATGGTAATCACTCCATCATCAGGAGCGCAGCACACATAGGGTTGTATCACCGCTCAGGCTCAGCAGCAAGGCAGCTGCGAAATCGGTTGCTGCGACTAGAGTTTACTATAGTTTATTCTTACTGCTAAGAGTGCCATCTATCAGAAGATGATTCTAAGTGTCTGAAGCATAAACACGAGAGGGCGTTGAAGCTACCCTACTACGCACATCGGATACGTAGAGCCACGATTTGTCGCGAAAAGGTTTTTGCAACATTTTGTTTCAATGCCTGACATGAACATCGGCAGCTGTGTTTCATGGGATTGGTAGCGTGTCTTCGTTCAGACAAGATCTCTCATTTTACTACGCGAATCAGAATAAGGCAATCGTGACACCATACGTCTGTGATTTGTCAGTAGAACCCAAGACAAGCAAGAGTAAAATCGTCCAATCACTGACCATAATGCAGAGCTGCACTGAAACCATTTGATGCAAAAAATCTTTTCCATAAAATTGTGGCTCTATAGATACGTAATCGCTAGGGCTCGGTAAAATATTTTTGCCTCACTTTATTTCAGTGCCGTACGTGCACACCTGCAGTTTAACTTCATCGCTATTGACAGAGTGTTTTTGTGAAGAGTTGTTATTAATTTGACTGTGCCAATCAGTACGCGGATAACTGCCACACATCACGTCTGTGATTTGCGGGTTTAACCTCCAGACGCTGGGTGTTACGGCATCCAATCACTGACCACAAAGCCGAGATGCAAGTGCGCACGTAAGGCACTGAAAGTGCTGCAAAAATCTTTTCGCGAAAACTACCGGGCCATAGTAATCGCTAGAGAGCGTGGAAAATTGCAAGACTCTAATCCTACCAACTTGTTCTCCAAATCAATGTAGAGTGGACAGCTTATATGATTCGTTGCCTTGTGTGGAACTGTTTAGATGTTTACATGCAAATTACAGACGTTCAGTCGCAGCGCTCCAGAATAAGCACTAGGCCAGTCATAACAAGGACATGCCAATAACAAAATTAAAACGTCACAAATGATTACACTACATTGAAGCCTAGCAAAGAATAAACAACAAAGTTCGCCCGCGGTAATTTGCAATCCCTTGTCGTCTCTGTAACACACAAGGGAAGGGATAGACAGGCTCAGAATCCTACCATCGGAGGACTGTACGTGACTTTCAGTAAACAACCATTGTTTCTTTATTTAAAAGTTATTGCGTTGATTTTCTCTATTGTAGATATATATAAATGTACCACAAACGAGTCTTTATGCTTAAGTAACTATGGGAACTCATATTATGACACGTTTTCTTTTGAAAAAAAAAAAAAATTAAAAATCATGTAAATAGAAAACTGAGATAGACTTCGGGCAAGATAGTTTTCGTGGGTGCTAAATGCATTCATTGTACGAGGTCTTAATGTTAAAATAATTTAAAGATGTTTTTATCACATTATTAATGTGGTTAAGCGACTGTCTTTATGTACTGTATAACTCTTTTGAAAGAGTTGCGGCTGACGTGTTTCTCCGGTAATTACAAATACTTGCGATGCAGACAAAATTTCCGGTTAACTTGTTCGTGGTTAATGAATATCCATCCCTGATGAAAATGCCTTTTAAATTCCGACAAATCTGCTACCAATGCAGTTCACAGGATATGAAAAAAAACACACTTTTTTATGGGTTAGCGTTTGATTGCAAACTGTGGTGATTAAAATATGTTGTATGATTTTACATCTTTTCGTTACCGTTGTGTTACTATTAGGTTATCCACTATCGGAAATGTCAACTTCTACCTGTTGGGGAAGTGTAGAACACAACGAATAAAAATAATATGCTACACAGTTCTTCCAAAAAGAGCTGAACCGTGGGCCAGCTGAGTAGTAACACATTTTTATAAGAAATTTTTAGGCTAAACCTAAAATTTCAACAATTGTTTGCCAAACGTTCGAATTACCTAAATACATCGAAGTTATGACCACAAAAATAAACTGTAAAATGCTTAGTTAGCAAATTCCGGTATACTTAAACTTGACTGAAGACACGAAGCTGTTCCTACAGTTTATTTTGAATATGGCATACATGCACACAAAATTGTCTCACGAACTACATACTTTGTACTTTTACAAGGAAAGTGCTTGGAAACCCAGTTCCCAAAAAACAATTACTCGTAAAACTACAGTAGTTGTTCCAGTGAAAATTCAACGTATTTGTTTGTAAAATGACGAGGTATAGATTTATATTGTACCTTCAATAAGGACAAAATTAAATTTTAAATACTAATTTTACTTTTATGATGACACTAAACGTATTTATTGAATATGTTTTTAAAAAATTTACAAAACGTTTTGAAAAAAAAAATTATGCAAACGCACGGAACCGAACCTTCTTCCTTACGCTTAAACAACACGCATTTTATCACTTGCCCTTCTTCACATGTATGTTGCTTTGTCGTATTTTATTTCCCTGTATTCAAGGTACAGTTCAGTGGTACAACATTTCTTAATTTTTAAACATGAAATCAATATGAAAATTCACTTTGTTCCAATAAAATGTTTCCTAGAGGATGTGATTTGTGTTAAACTATGTAATTTCATGCGAACTTATGATTTCGATAGATTAAAAATGTTTCCTAAGTTTTGCGAAGGAATTCATTGTAACTTTACAGACAGATAATTGCAAAAGGATAATTTTTGTACATTTACGAAAGTTTGTAAAACCTACAAATAATTGCCTTGTGAAGTTTTACAAATAATTCCCAATGTACACGAAACGTCAATGTTAATGTTAGACAGTAATAGTTGACTTCAAGTTACAAAAAATTTTAAAACGTAAAAACATATATTATTATTATTATTATTATTATTATTATAGGAAATACAGAAATTTTTAATGGATTTAGGATAAATTAGAACCGTTTTGTGTAGTAGCTGTATGTTAAAATCAACGCTTTTCTTATAACTTTCCGTTCGTGAACATATCGTTTAGTCACCGCCGCCATAACTGCAAATAAATGAGACTGTGTTTTACCTTAAGATACGTGTAGCTACGTGAGCGGATTTTCTTTCCCAAACGTGACCAGTATTGCGAACGTGACCATAACAGTTACTCTTAACTGGCCATTCAGGCCTATGTCTGTATCCATCACAACTAACGCAGGGCGTGATTTAAACTTTAAACCGTGCCAAGATCCTAAATGGCAACAATAAAAGTTACACAGTTGAACGAGTAAAGAAATGGTCTTATAGAGAGCATACACTCTGAAACGTAATCTGCGGATATTAATTGTTTCCTGTGTAATAAATGGGAAAGTTTCAGCCAATTAAATAAGGGAAAAGTACAATAAAAACGAGTTTCGGGTAGCAGTAAAATTTTTAAAGACACTTAATCAGTTTTCTTGTGATTTCATTCTAATGTTTCTTTAAAGTAGTGGAAGAGTAAAAAGCTAACACAGTAGTATTCAGTGAGTAACACGATTGTTTTAATGTATACTGTGTTACTAATTATGTTCTGAATCGTTATGATCACCAAGTCACTACAGATAAGTTGAAATGCAGTGAAATATGTTAATATGTGTTTTTTTTTTTTTTTTGCTATTTTCAAACAGAACTATTGTATAGTATGAATTGTATTTGCTTTGACTGATGCAGCCTAGCAAGTAGAATACAATTTAAAAATAATTTAAGAAGGTTCCCGTGAAGCTGATGTCTGAAAACAATTTTATTGTAATATGTGGAAAATTCAAGTTTTCTCTGAAAGCAAAACAAATTAAACGAAGAAGTTATTAGTGACAACCCAATCCTAGTCTAAGAAAGTCAATGATAAAATGCTTACAGAATGTTTGGCCAAGGATGCTAAGGTTGAAAATACAGTTCTTTCTGGTCAGGATAACGATCCGGTTTAATACATATTAAATAGCGAAACCGCTGCTCAGATTTGATATAAATTATTTACTGTTAACGTAAACATATCTGAATTGAACATTCATTTGATTCGTCCAAAATTTACAACATTCGCTTTAAAGATGATGCCATTCAAACTTTTTGTCAGAAAACGATTTAGTAATTCAAATTAAACAAGTTGATACAAATTATGGAATTGATTATGGCTTAAACTTCAGTATTTCCAACAACATTTTCCCATTTTTGATGGCTTGGAACACTGTTTGAGCTGCAAGAAGGAAAATAATAAACAAACGACTCGATTGTACCTTTAAAAGGAATGAATGAATGCTGCTGAGTTAAGGAGAAAGCACTTGCTTCTACTATTTCGTGTAATAAAATATGTTATATTCTAGTAGTAAGGTAATACAACATTAATAAGATTTTTTAATGTTGAATTTTATACCACATTGTAACAAAATGCTCCAAAATTTAGTACACCAATACACTGTCACTATTGCAATAACAAGGGCGAGAATAAAGATATAGTATACACAAAACTCTGATAAAATTGTAACTAAAAATACAGGCCCTTCAGTTAACGATATAAAAAAGCAAAAAGACAGCAGAACGTAAATAAACACAACTTTTCAAGAAGAAGAATGTATCAATTGCAAACATGAAATAAAATTTAAAAAATACGTGAAGTTGCTATTTGAAATTTCTGCAAAGAGGATGTGACCTCAATTAAGGGCAAAAAAAAAAATAATTACCTATAAAAGTGATGATGAAATTTAGAGCTTTCAAATAATCGTAAGAAGATAAAAATAAATAGATGTGCCATGCTGAAGAAATGTTCATGTAAGTAATAATAAAAATAATAGTAGTAGTTGTGGTAGTGGTTGTAGTGGTGGTGGTAGTAGTAGTAATAATAATAGTAATAATAATAACAACGAAATAATAATAATAATAATAATAATACAAAAATACACAAGCTACAAGTGGGAGTACGAAGATGTAGAAGTTAATGGAAAGTGCTACAGAGAAGCAACGGGATGAAACCTAAACGGATAACGGTGTTGTAGGAGATTTCATTAACAAAAAACATGAAGTTTACTAGCGTAGCTAATTAGCTTACTTACCTAATGTAAATTAAAATTAACCCTAAAAGTTTCAAATTTGTCATGTAAACCTGTAAATACTAAACAGTATATATTTATATAATGGTATCTTATAACATGGCGGACCTTCAACAATATGTATATTTCACATATTTTAAATTTTTAATCTAAACATTTGTGTACTGTTTAAGATCCGATAGCCTCGTATGACAACTACAGTAAGTGTAAAACTTCTGATGCAACAAATAAATATAAATATTTAAATGAAATATATTTGGGTAAATACAGAGTGTTATCCACACTGAAAGCATAATACTGAGGCCACTCACTACACAAACAACATCTATGGCGTCTGTTACTGTTGACACTTATTTATTTACACAGTTGAATGTCAGCAAGAAATATATATTTTTTTTTTTCATTACTGCTTATACAGTAGTACTATTTACACTTCTCTGTATCCTCAGTCCAGTCACTCTCTCCTCAGCTTGTCCACAGGTCCTGCACCGCACACTAGCGCTCACTTAGTTTACTGCACGCTTCCCGTCAAACGTTTTGGATGGATCTTAGGTCACTGTTCATCCACCGACGTCACCGCTACCTTCTAGAACTCGCAGCCGCCGACAAGGCTCGCCACTCTGCATGCACATTCTTCAAACCCACAACTCAGAAGCTTCAGTTCCAACAGACGACACCAACGGCACACACGTCGACACTTCATCAACATATTGTATTACTGGCCACGATGGCAATTCACACAATTCACACACATGAAGAAACGAAAACATCAGGGAAGAGATGTTTTCATTAAAGAGATGGTTGATGTTTTTACAGATAACTTACTACGCAGACAAACGAGACACAAGGAAAGTATGAAAACTTGAGACATGGATGAGACTGATATGTTTCTCCTTAGTATGCCAAGAATGTTGAAGAAACTACCAGCTGTAGAGCAAGCAAAAATTATGTTGCTTGTGAGTCAGTCTGTTCTACAAGCTCAGATTTCAATCACTGAAAAGCTAGAATATAGAAAATCAGTTGCTCCTTCGGCAACATCTTCTACATCGTTCGCTTCGTTAGACTAACTCTGCACGTCGTTATCTTCGTCGGACTCATTCTGTACATGGTTCACTTCAGCATACAGCACACCAATCAACATCAATAATATTCCAGCTTGTGTAGACTATGAAGAGTCTCCTGAAAACACATCATCAAACCTCCTGGATACCACATATTTGTTTTTCGGTGAGCAAATAATTTTACAAACTATTTTGCCTTATTTCATGAATGATATGAAGAGAAAGTTGTGAAAAGGGTAGCAAGCATGCATGGAGAAGAAATTGGAGAGATAAAGAAGGCGAAATAAAAGAAGACATTCAAAATGGCCACCATATGAGTGGAATGAGGGAGTAGGTGTCATGTAACATGCCGAGTTCCTCTACAGGTTATAGTCTCCGGGAAAATATTATGTTACCCGTCGTGTGGTCTGGGGTGTTTTATGAAATCCCGGCTGCAGTTGTTCTGAGTTTACGTCCCTTCTTTACACGGTAAAAGTGCTAGCCCACGTTACGCCGCTCTAGATTTCTTGTTAAACCTGCCGCGGGTATTTTCTTTTACGAGTGAGCAGGTGTTTTAGATCACCGCAGTAAAGTGCGGATTCGCCCACAGGGGCTCGCCCACGTGCCCTTAGGCTCCGTCCCCCACCCTCCCCTGTAGGAAGTGGCGAAGGGTGGTGTGTGATTTTGATGAAAAACTTTCACCGTCGGCATCTTTCTTTACGGACAATCTCCAACAAGCAAGTCGTCGATCAAACATGTGAATTATAACCAGCATACGAGCATCGTTATATTTTGTTACAAGAAACCAATACAACTTCGAAAAAAATCTCATTGGACTGGAAAAAATGTGTAGGCTATTTTTTTGCGAATACCTGAAATATCCTTCATTGCTAGAAAATAACGTAGTAGAGCTTATCATACCATTGGAAGAAAGATCATTGGATACGGATCTTACACACAGATAACAACGGAAACGAAGAGAAGTGGCCATGGCCTCTGTAAAAAGAACTATCTCAACGTCTGCCTGGAAAAAAAATCTTGGAAACCATTGAAAACTAATATTTCATACATCAAAATCAAATAGCATTGGTAAAAAATTGCCAAATTTGTGGTTGGCAAGCGCTTCCCCTAACACACAACCCTCTCAACAACCCCCGTTTTCAAAGTGAAAGAAACTGTAACTAATACTGAGAATAACTTTGTGGTGTTTTTCCGGTCAGTAACAAATCGCATACCACTGTACCACGACCCCCTTCCCCCATTCCACTTTCCCACAGGGTTGAATTCCTGGAAGAAATGTACTCACCGGAGAGGTGTTTTTGAGTCCTGCTGACCCGTGTCTGTTTTTTTTTTTTTTACCAATGTGCCACCTTGTATGTTGATCTGTAAGGAGAGCGAGTGAGAGTGAGAGATTTTGGTCAGCGTTCAACATCGAGGTCTTTAGCGCTGGTGAGGGGTGATATGAGGTGAGTATGGAGCAGCGCCGGAATGAAGGGGAGGGGGAAACGGGAGATCCCCGAGAAAACCCGCCGACCAGTGGCATCGTCCGGCACGATTCCCACTGTAAGGGCGATTCTGAAATAAAGCGTAGTGTTATTTATTGCAATTACATATATTTCCTGTCAGACTGCATATAACACAAAAAAAACGGAGTAAAAATCGTAACTGCTTAAATAATCCCTCATTCTCAAACTACAGAATGAACGAATTTAAAATGTTCAGTAATGTCATATGATGGCGCAAAGAAAAACTCTTAAGGGAGATCCAGAGGGGAAAAAATTGTAAATTTATATTTGTATGAAACAGTGTTAGTTTTGTAGACGTTTCTTTGGAGTACATTATCATCTTACAAAAATAATCAACCCAGGCGGTTTTCTCATAGTGGCTCTTTAAAGTCAAAATTTGCATGTCTTTAGTTCATAAACCCGCGAAAACCAATCAACATACTGAAACGAAATAATTCACAGTAAAAGTACATGTCACTGAATACGGCTTTATGTATATAAAAACGCATTCAAACAATGCTTTGTATTTTTAAAAAAAATTTTGAAATGTGGACACTTTTTTTGCTACTTTTAGAAATTTTTTGAAATGCAATTTTTTATCCTTCGTTTTTATGTACTTGAAGTCCTAGTCAGTGACAAGTACACTTCCTGTGAATTATTTCGCTTCATTATGTTGATTGGTTCGGTGGGGAGGGGGTATGAACTAAAAACATGCACATTTCGACTTTTAAATGCCATTATGAGAAAACTGGCCGAGATAATTTTTTTGTAAGAGGATAATGTTCATTGCAAAAATATTATTATTTTTTATCCCCAAAGCATAACGATACCTCACCAGGTTTATGAGATGTCGAGGATATCAGGAAAATACATTTTACCCCTTTTCGTCGCTTAGTAGGCGCCGTTACTTGCAACGTTTGACAGTTGACCTTTGTTTAACTCTACAAGGCTGCCTCAGGTAGTAGTGCCAACCTGAATCAGGGAGGTATATCGTCTGAAAGACTTTCGGAAATACAAAAATGTGCACAGAGGAAAAAATATTGTAAAACTAAGGCAAATTTGTTTGAAACAACAAAATGTTATATTTCAATATTTGCAAACATGTATGGTTTGTTACAACCAAATTATTTCATTGAAATATGTTTGTTATTTTAACCAAATGACATGGTTGATGACGTCATACAGATATTGTTCAAACAAACAAACATTTGTTTGAGCAACCATTAAAGTATACATTTAAATTATTTTGCGTGCTCTGATCACGAAAGTAAGAGTTATTTGCACAGCAACTTTTATTTACACAAATATATTTACGTGTAGATATACATAAAAAACTTATACGGATGAACTTGGATCCGACCTCATAACCTTCAGGTTACCAAGCACGCACGTAACTCCTAGACCACTACAACGTAATAACATACATCTTAATTCTTATATTTTCGTATCTATGACATGTAATTCCGATAAACTCGTGATTCAGTCAGACATGTGTGCACTAGATAAAATGTTTTTAACCGTTATAGTTATCTTCAGTCATTAAATCTAATGTAATTGTACAAACGAACACAAAAATCTCTACAATTGTAGTAAATATTTGTACTTAAGGCGAGACAAGTTTCTTAAATCACCGTGTTTGTTACAGCTAACACGTGCGTACTAAATAACTGCCATTACAAGTACGACTTCCTGAACGGACATATTTCGTCGCTTCCAACCAAATCGTCTCTTTGTTTTAATATCTGCCATGGTTAAATTTACCAAATCTGTGTAGTATGTCATAAATACGGTTGATTCAAGTAAATATGATAGTGAAAGCAAATAAATAAAGTAGTTAAAGCAAACTAGCGTTTGTATTTTTAACAGGAACAAATACTTTCGGTTCAATCAAATGCACGCATTTAGTATAACATCTAACGAGAAAATTAGTATAACGAGCGGAACATAAGTTTGATTTAAATAAATTAGGTCAGCAAAATTTAACTGTCGAAGCAAATGAATTCTTTTAGTAACTTCAACGTTACGATTGTTAAATTAATTCTAATTTATTTGTTGCAACGAAATTAATATCAACCTTATTTATCTGTTTTCGTAACAATCCATTTTTCCCAGTGTATGTAGTCCGATTTTTGATAGTTCATAATGAGGGATTTTGACATTCACAGGGATATCTAAATGTCATTAGTTCTTTGCGGAAAGGCGAATGTGGCATTGTAACGTTATTTATGCAAGAGAGTGCACGTTAGTTGCAATTTTATTATTACTTATTAACACTTTTTTTAAGTGACTTTGGATGAGAGTATCTGTTGCATGACTAAGCATTTTCAGACGATATCCAAATCAGGCAGGACAGATTACTGCACTAGTTCTATAAACCTCCGAGTGTTGATGCAGCAAGATAACAGCAACGGAGTTTCCTAGAAGTTGTATAATTATGGGGCTTCGATAACGGTAATAAAGATGTGCCGCAGACCATGAAACGTCACAGCTCCCAACGGTAATTGTTCCCCTTTTTATCATCAAAACATCAATTCCATATCTAAAAAAAAGTCCGAAATTTCTCTTTTTCTCACAAAGTTATTATTATTATTTTCTAACCTCAACTCATCACAAATAACCTTAGTGTTTATTAATAAGCCAATTTTGGTCAAATTTATGTGTTTTTTTTTTTTCACATTTCATATTACTCAATAAACTAAGATTTCACACGTACTACACTCTGATTCAAATTTCTACGACGAACCTAAAATTTTCAAAATGACGAACGACCCCCAGCTTTAATGCAAATGCGGCATCATCTAACGAAGTTTTTTTGTAAACATCGAAAAGCCACTCCAAATTTTTTATAGTTTCTTGAGCGTCTTGCAGTTGTCTTGCCAGTTCGTCTGAACTTCGACTTCTGTATGAATAAATACAACCGACGTTAATAATTGTTAATAGAAATCTACTATAAATTTAATTTTTTGTTAAATTGATATAACTTTATCTTCACAATTCTACTTAAATATACGTACAGATAAACTAGTAATGCTAACTGATTAGCTCACTCTTCCTAAAGAACAGCTCGTTTGAGCATTGGGAGAAGGATCCAAAGCCATTAGAATCATTTGTACATGAGTGTAATGTTACAATGTAAAAAATATTTACAATTACATACGTTTAGTATTATGCTAAGCGAGAGGACGACATAAGTAATTAACATTATTAAGAGATGTGTTTAAAATGGATGTTAAAATAAAAACAGTTTATTATAACAACATATTTTTAAAAATGTTTTAGTTAAAATCAATTTACCAGATTGATTTTAATATGGAGTAATCTTAATATGAATGGTCAAGCGTGTTTCGTATTTTGCTCAATTAAAATTTCCAGGTCCGCAATTTTGTAAGATAGCAACATATAAATTAGTTTAAATTTGTGTATTTGGCGTTATTTGAAAATTTCTGGTCAGATAATAAGTAATTATAATTTTTTATTGCTATATGTTGGGTACATTTTGTAGGTCCGTCATTTTGAAAGACAGCACAAGTGAAAAAATTAAGATTTCATTTCCTATTTTGATACTACTCGACATCTACAACAAAATTTAGTACATTTAATGTAAGTGAACCATGACTTTAAATTAATATTTTTTTTTGTATGTACACAACATTCGTAGATGTCATGTCAATAAATATGATTTTTTTTTCGTATTTGGTCAACTAAGGTATCTTTTTTAGTAAAATTTTATATTTAAAAAGGTTTATTACACAAACTTTGGTATTTTGGTAGTTTTACTATGTTGTCCGCTACCTTCAAATATTCCATGACACAAAGACGATATTTTATACATATATTATGAGATCGACTTGCCCAAAAATAACTTAATTTAATATTAAAAACATGCAATCGTTTAAATTTTTATTCAAATTGTATTTATTGTTGTAGGTTAGCCATGTTAGAGGATAGTATGTCATGAATAAATAACAATTTTGTCATATTTCGTGATCTACGGTACAATTTTTAGCTCTTTGGGTTAAATTTCTCTCGCAATAGTTAAGCTGGAAACTCCTAGCAAGTTGGTGGTTTTGTGAGAGGTACTTGTGACATTTACTTGAAATATTCATGGAATCAGAGAACATGGTTAAAATAGATCGCTATATCAATTCCTTGTTTTAAAACGATGTGCATTAGGGATTTATATTTACAATACTTCCTCATTTTGAAGTAGCTTCGCGTATTTTCCTGTCCTTGCATGTCAGCATCCTGTGTTATTTAGATTACATTTAATTGTTTTAAATAGAATAATAGGGCCTGGTATCTCAAGTGGACCAACGTTGACCATCGTATTAGTCAGGCGCCAGACGCCAGTCAGAAACTCGGCTCAAGATGAATTTTTACTGTTTACTGTTTTTTTATGTGATTAATGGCGTAGCTAAACAAGCTTTGTGTGAAGGCACTCTAGGCAGAATACCGACCAATTATTGTTTGCGCGGTTGCGAGGACTAAGCCGTAACTCAACACAAGTTCCCTGTTGGTAATGTTACGTGTCGACTTGAGATGTGAGACGTATAAACTCACGTAAATTTCGACAACGCACGAAGCAGGACATTTATAAATTAGTGAGGATTTACTATTAGCACTTTAGTGAACAATTCATCAGTCCTAGTACGAAGCGGCTGAAACAGAATCATGTTCCCAGTTTGAATTTGCCAGATATTTTATAAACTGCAATTGCGTGTTGGCGTCGCCTGCTTACAGATGACTTGATAGTTTGGCTCTGGGACGTGCCAGCTATTATTTAATTGAGGGGGCGAATTTTCATAAAACTACTACTAATACTACTTCTACTACTACTTCTACTACTATTACCACTACCACTACTTATGCTACACCACTATTACTAACACTACTGCTACTGCTAACACTACTACTACTGCTAACACTACTACTACTGGAACCACTAATACTACTGTTATTACTACAGCTATTACTACCACTATTACTAGCACTACCACTACTGGTACCACTACTACTGGTACCACTAATTCTACTGCTATTACTACAACTATTACTACCACTATTACTAGCACTACCCCTACTACTACCAATATTACTATATAGCACTACTACTACCACTTCTACTGTTGCTACCGCTATTACTACAACTACTACTACCACTGTTACCTGCACTATTACCACAACTACTACTGGTACCACTCTTACTGCTGCTACTGTTACCACTACTACTGCCACTATTACTAGCACCTCCACTACAGCTACCACTATTACTAGCACCTATTTAAATGTTTATATATGTTTCTTTATCTGCCATTTTAATTAAAAAATATGTGTAACTCTAGCAATCTTTTATTTGTGACAGGTGCCAAAATTATAATATTTTTAATATTCTAGTTTCAATTTGGCTTGTAGAAACCATAAAATTTATCTTGTTTTAATTGGCAACATTACAAAATATTATGAGGAACATAGAAAAGAGAGTGAATGCACAATATGTCTGATAAATAGAGGTTGTTGTTCGAAAGAAACGTTTCATAATTATATACAATTAAACAATCCTTTTACCTTGAATTTCTGTAAGTAATTACACTAGAGTGGATTGTGTGAAGATGAGAAAACATATATAGCTGACGGCCTTAGCTGTATTTGTGAAGTGTTTGGTTATATTTTTCACATACGTAGTATTTGAAATTCGCCGTTCGTGATACATGATTCGTGGTAGGTCGTAGTATTTGCGTACAACAAGCATATGTACACATAACTGCAGCTGTTAAAATAATTCAAAACCTGATATGTAGGCAAAATGTGCTACTTACACCAAGGAATTTACGTGTAAAGCAAGCGCCGCATTTTCAGTTTCAGGAAAATGCAACCTGTGATGCAGTTGTTAAAAAGCATCCATTACAGTGTAGCTTATAAAACTTCGCTTGACTCGGTAAATTTGGAAACAAACTTGGTTTCAGGACGTTTCAGAAAGTTTTTTTAAAGAGAAAAGGCATGCATGTTATAAACAACGTGTGTTGCAGGATCGTCTTTTAACAGCGCTACGTTAATGTCGTTCACCGAAACAAATAAATTAAGAATTTTTAAAACGTATTCTAATACTTCATAATGAACCCAAATATTGTCATTGTGCTTATAAAACAAATTGACATATTTTGTTTCACATAATTTTTTGCACAAATAGACAACATTACTTTTTCACGAAACCTAAGAGCGAAGGGATTTTACGCAATATGAGGACGGCCGTCACTATTAATTTCACAAAAAGGGGAGGTTGAAAGGCAGAATTTTTGCAGAATTTTGCAGAATTTTGGGTTCTTAACCCAATAACACTTCACAGCATCGACAGAACCGTAAATTAACTCATAACATTTTTTATAGTTTGAAAATACAAAATACTATTTTTAAACTTGATTTTTAAGGGCTCATGTCTCAGTTATAACTAACTTGCATGAAAGTGTCATGTATAATTTCTGCTTACTTTTTCTTGTGGAATCAATCACCTCCCAGAGTTTGAGCTAGTAATATCCTTACACCACACACACACACACACACACACACACACACACAGACACACACACACATATATATATATATATATATATATACATACACACATGATTTAAGATTTTTGTTTTACGGCAAAAATATGTGTGAGATTTTTTATGGCATATATACTTTTCTGTCTATCTGCAAAGTAGGTTTATTTTTGTTTAGGAAAAGGGATCTGCTTGTATCATCATGTTCTCCTGCTCGGCAAAGAAAACCAATTTAAATAGCGTAAAAAAGTGTTTTTATATAAAAAAAATTCAGGGACACGAATATTACATTGTCATTTACATACATTTCTCTTGATCCAATTCGAGCGACGGTTAAAGATAGAGCATTTATTTTATGTTATTATATTTTTTTTGCCCTGGTGAACTGTCACATATGGGAGTGGAGAAAAACGTGTCAACTCGTTGAATAGCACAATACTTTTTTTTTCACAAGGAAATCAAGTGTCGAGTCAGCTGTCGCATGGCGTATTGCCGCGACGAATATTCGTTATTTTCTCCTTTCTTTCCTCTGCCACGTGTCTAAACGTCGTGTTGGCACGAACCTTGACATAGACCTCTTTGACTGTTTTGCAGGACTTGAATTTTAGAATACGAAAATTGTATTTTCACGATTTGTGACATCGATGCATTTTAAAATACTTAAAGCCATTAAAACATCCGCAATACGTCCTTTTGTCGTATGAGCAACTGCAAATTAACACAAGCTCGTTTTTAAATGCATACAATGCAGGATGGGGCTGAATTCAACCGACAAATTTCGGGAGGTGATTCCTTATGAGATATCAAGTAGAGAATATACGGGATGCTTTGTACCTAAAACTAATATTAAGGACAGTATGAACCCTTATTCATGGAAAATTTTAAGTGTATTTTTGTAAAATAATAGAAATGAAGAGGCATTTAATTATGACAAGTAGAACATTGTTTTATACCACCATGACCTTGAAATACACTTTAGAATCACATCAATACCTTCCACCCTAATACAAAATATTAGGGTGGCTACCCCTGTTATTACATGCCACTTTTTTTACCATCAGGAATTACGAACTTTTAATGCGGTTTTCTACTAAAGAAGCACGTCGGAAGTAAAAAAGTCGTCTTGTTGTAAATGCGTAGGACCAACCGTTTTCGTGTAAAATTCGTAAAATGAATTGGCTGCAGTCTGACAGTTCCTACTACAAGGCAATACGGCATACACTTTTGAATGACTGGCTGCCGTACCAACTGCTGTGGCTAAGGGATGAGAGAGAATGGAAGCCAAACATTTCATCAACAGCTAAGATCATTACATACTGTAACATAAAGAACTGAACAATGTCAGAGAACCGGGAAAGGAATCGGCCATGGCCAATATCAAGGGATTCAACCCATCATTCGCCTGGAGTGATTTCGGAAAACCATGGGAAACAGGAACAAGGATGGGCGGAATCGGGAATAGAACCCGTAGATTCCCGCAACGTGATACACTTGCACCAACTCACTCGTTGACAAGTTTGCCGATCGAATTCAGCCCCATCCTGTATATATTTTAATACCATGTAAATAAGGGTATTTCAATAATGGTATCTGCTGACCAAGATAACGAACACAATTATTTATAATTTCATTTATTATGTTTGTCAGCAAATACCCCAAACATACACACACGTATATATATATATATATATATATATATATATATATATATATATATAGAGGCTATATACATATATGTAAATGTATACATACATACACACAAACACACACACACTCACACTAGCCGTCCGACCGCAGCTCTTCCCGTGGGGAATTTATGAAGGAAAAGCTTTTAACTATAGCTTTATTGTGTTAATGAGATAATGAGGACATGGCGGAAACATATTTCAAGATTTTTTCACCCCAAAACCATAACAATTCATCAACAGGTTTATGAGACATCGATAGGGCCCGGTAGTTTTCGCGATAAGATTTTTGCCTCGCTTTGTTTCAGTGTGTTACGTGCACACCTGCATCTCAACTTCATGGCTATTGACGAATTGTTTTTGTGCAAAGTCGTTATTTATTTGACTACGCCAATCAGTACACGGATAACTGCTACACATCCCGTCTGTGATTTGCGTGTTTAACCTCCAGACGCTGGGTGTTACGGCATCCAATCACTGACTAGAAAGCAGAGGTACAGATGCGCACTGAAACAAAGTGCTGCTAACATCTTTTCGCGAAAACTAATCGAGGATATCAGGGGAAAATAACGTGTTATCCCTCCCACCCCTTAGTGGGTACCTACGCTGCAAGAGGAATGTGAGTGAGAGATTTCTGTCAGTACTTAACATCGAGGTCTTCAGCGCTGGTGAGGTGTGACATGAGGTGAGTATGGAGTGAGTGAGCGAGAGAGATATTGGTCAGCGCTCAACATCGAGGTCTTCAGCACCGGTGAGGGGTGACATGAGGTGAGTATGGAGTTAGTGAGCGAGAGAGATATTGCTCAGCGCTCAACATCGAGGTCTTCAGCGCTGGTGAGGTGTGACATGAGGTGAGTATGGAGTGAGTGAGCGAGAGAGATATTGGTCAGCGCTCAACATCGAGGTCTTCAGCGC
>PNEQ01108842.1:0-19979 GCA_003012365.1 Medauroidea extradentata
TATTTTAAACACAAAAATATATAATAATGGGTTGTTATATGTTTCAAGCCGTAGACAGTTACGTGTAGTTTTGGTGTAATTTTTTCCATTTCAATATATTTACTGGTTTTCAAGTTTTGTATGAAGTAAAAATATGCAAATTTTGACTTTGAAGTGCCATTACGAGAAAACTGGCTGAGCTAATTTTTTTTCGTTAGAGATAAATGAACTCTTAAGTAATGTCTACAAAACTAACACTATTTCATACAAAAAAACAATTATGATATTTCATCACTTGAACGCCCTTAAGATTCCACTATACTCGTGAGGTACAAATTATTGGTTTTTAAGCCGTTATATTTATTTTACGGTATAAATAGATAAATGTGTTTAGGTATAACCATTTTAATGTACACGTACGTTATAATTTTTGCGCTAAATTTGCTTTGCATGTTAAATGCAATGTGTAAACAGTGTGAGAAAAGGTCGTGTACTAATTTTTTTCTCTTACTGTTTACGAATTGTATTTTACAAGTAATGCAAACTTAACGCAATAGTGTTAAATAACATGTACAGGAAATTGGTTCTACCTGAACAAATTTTTATTTTATGCTGTTAAACTAATATTACGACTTGAAACCTAGAACTCGTACATAAAGTGTATAGTGGAATCTTAAGGCTGTTCAATTACGATAAATTCATAATTTTATATTTGTATGAAATCATGCTAGTTTTGTAGACGATAGTTGTGAGTACATTCTACTCTTACGAAACAATTTTAGCTCCCATTGTTTTCTTATAACGGGATGTCAAAATCAAAATTTGCTTGTTACGCTGCCATGCAAATAGTGAAAACCAACTGACCTACTTCAACAAAATAATTCACTGTGAACTTACATATCACGAGCTATGCAATAAAACAATAAAAAAATCCACAACGTAATATTTTGAATTTAAAAAAATCGCAAAATTACAGAAAAAATGGCAAAATCAGCAATTTTTATAAACATATAATAACAGTTCGCGGTACTTTTTCAAATGTTTTACTACGTATGTTATTTCACTGTGAATTATTTCACGTGTGTAAGTCAATTGGTTTACACTGTTTGCGTGGCAGCAGGTCATGCAAATTTGACTTTGACCCACCGTTATGAGAAAACAATGGGAGCTAAAATTGTTTTGTACGAGGAAACTGTAGTATCGTCTACAAAAGTAACGTTATTTCATAAAAATATATAATTGTGACTTTATCGCACTTGAACACCCTCAAGGCAGTCGCCTGGCTGGTTCTCGAACTGCGTGCAGCGTGTTCGGAGTTAAGTATTTTCTCAGAGACCAATAAACGTGCGTCCACCATTCTTATTCTCAAAAAGAAAACGCACTTCCGACTTTTAATACATCATACATATTTCGAGCATTATTTTTAAGCCCTCAGACTTGTATAAAATGTACTCTTTAGACGGTTGTTGCTCAAGATATGCGTACCGGATTGGTTCGAAATTGAGGTCTGCAATTACAGTGGACAGAGTCAATGAAATCATCCGCTCACCGCCTAAAGTTCCACAGTAAAAACGTTACGGCGGAAAACTAAGCTCGCGTGTACTACTTAGGCTTCGAGGCAATATTACAATACTACTTGTTGGTGCAGCAGCCTATGAACAAGTAGCCAGTGTGTACACAGGACTGTGGAGTCCAGCCGGTAAGTTGTTGAACCCACGACATTTCCAGGTATCTAATTATTGTACATTTCAATGATCTCTACCTACGTTCAATGCTTACTGTTAAGTTTTCAATCGTGAGCTTAGCTAAAGTGTTTAATTGTGGGGAGGGGTGCCACACGAGCTGCGCGCGAACACACGCCAACTTGTATAAACAAAGCCGCACGTTGTTCGCCGGCGGCGTATTGCTGTTTGGCTGACGGCCCACGTGCCTCGCGCACAACACGTGGCTGTGTCGCAGTTGGCGCCCCGACGAGGGTCTGGCGCCGCCCTGCTGTGTTCGCGTTCACTGACCACCGCCCACCTTCCTTCCGTCTTCACCCCCACCCCTCCACCCACCCTCTAGGTACGAGGATAGCTCTGCCGTACACTGGCAAGCCCGAATAAGGCATGAGCAGAGGTGATCTATCGCGAAAATTCGTCATTCCAACATACCATTGAAAACGTTGCAGATTTTTTCCTGCATACGTAATCGGACGAAAATTGGCCGACATGTGACCAAACACAGGTGCCAAATATTACATAAGCGGATATCGCTTTATGCTGGTAATTCAGATTTGCATTGTGGAGTTGACCAATCGGCAATCGCATCTAAAGTAGTCAAATACGTATTAACATCACACAAGGCCGGTGGTTAATGGTATTACATATTATAAACAGGTCAATGAAGTCTTGACTGTTCCCAAATAATAACGAGAATGTTGCGTATCTCTAGGCTTGAGTTAGTGATGTGGAAACAGCGGAGTGCTGAGGGAGAAGATAAACGAGATGCCGGTTAGACTGTTCGCGTGATAGTTAAAAATTATTCGTACACCAGAGCCCGGTGTATCGCGAAATTTTTTTGTGCCAACATACCCTTGAGAACACTGTAGTTTCCTGTGACATGTTTGATTGAGTGGTACACGTCCGACACAACGTAGCTGTCTGCAGACCAATAATAGGCATCACATGCTACAATAGCGGGATTCTTATTTGCTCAGTCAAATAGTGCAACAACTACACGTACAAGCGAAATCCAGTAATGTTTTGTTAACCTGAACGTATGTTGGAACTCAGCAAACAGTCAAGTTTTCCCGCGATAAACCATCATGTCAAGGAACGTTCAGCTTGCCAGAAGATTACTGGCTTTCGCTTGTACGTGGAGCTGTTACCTTATTTGACTGAACCAGTAAGAACTCCGCTATTGTAATATTTGATACCTGACATTGGTCCGCAGACAGCCATGCTGTGTCAGACGTACATCACCCAATCATATATGCTGCAAGAAACTATAGCGCTTACAAGGGTATGTTTACACAAAACATTTTCTTGCGATATACCATCATCTCTAACCATCCTCTCTAACTATAGGGTAGGTAGTGTATCTGAACGTCTGGACTGTGACGTTGGAACAGACAGGATATGGGGAAGGACTCGGCAGCGGCCTATAGTAAGGCTTCGTGCACCCATGTTCCTACTGTATTTGCTGTAATTATTTTTAAAGTATAAACGGGAGCAGATAATGATTTGTTTGGTAGTTTTGTTTTAATTGGTTCTTACCGTGATAGCTAATTTTTTTTTTTTTCAAGACAAGAAATTATATGGTTTCTAATGATAAGTATGTTAACAAAAATTTCGTTAATTACATAATTATCTAAAACCATAGTATTTACTGTCTTGAAAACAAAATTAGCCTGCGTGGTAAAACCCATTCTTAACAAATCTGCCTAACTGATTTTTTGTACCTGTTCTCGTTTAGGCTTTAAAAAAAATACTTATCTCGATAACAGTAGAAGCAGAGAAGCATGGTATTAATAACCGTCCCAGTTTTTACTGGAGGATGTTGGGAAACAATGGAAAGCCGAAGATAGGATAGTCGGATCGGGAAGTAATGAGAAGTGTGTGGCGGCGGGAGTGTTTCACTGAGAGTGCGGATGATATGTTCTGTGTGGAGTGGAAATACTTTTTTTCAATCGCTAGCAAGATATGAAGTGCTGGTGAGTATGAATGTATGTATGCATAAGCGGTAGAATTCATGGGGGGGGGGGGGGGGAGGAGGAGCATAGTACCGGTACCTCGAGAAAATTCGCTGACCAACATCAATGTCCGCCACGTTTCCAACATGAGATCGTGTGTCTGGCAATGAGGTTATGCTGTAATTAAGGAAAGTCAATTATTGGTGTTAATAAGCAAAATCGACAATGACACATTTCAAGGGTGCATGACTCATGTACTTTCTGACAGCAATTTGTTTTAAAAGGCAGTTAGTATTTAATTCTATGGCCCAGTTCAAATGGTAAACAACTCAAAAAAATAGCATTTTTGAGTTTGGCTCACAAACACATAGACAGAAGTGCACTCTACTGAGTTGAAAAGAAAAACAACACGTAAATACTCTTGTTTCAGCAACGTGGAACTTTATTCAGATTACCAGTACCGTTCTGAAATTGTATTTCTTTTAATTTAAAGTGTGATAGTTTCAGAATACGCAGACTATAAACATTTTAAACACCTTAAATAGTTGCCTCTGTACTTTTGCTACAAATTAACACCAACCAAATATTTCAATTAACAGATTTATTGACAAAACGGAAATTTGTTTGAATGCATTTTACACAACTCGACATTTTTAGTTTTTCCATTTGAACTGGGCCATCGAATTGTTAGTGTAGGTAGATAACACGGTAGTGTAAATATTAAGTGGTGGTACTGTACATTGAAAAGGAAAAACATGTAACTACGGACATTGGTTTATCGCTGGAAAAGTTGACTGTTCGCTAGACTTCAAGGTAACGTGGATCGGCCAAATATGTGTACAGCTATCTCAACAAGAAGCAGTGGTCGTACATGTTGTTAGAACAACAAAACCAATTTTTCCCCCGCATTTTGTATATTGTTCGGCCAACAAGAATTTCGTTGCAATAAATACATATTTGTTTCGCCATACGCAAACATCGAGGCCAATATGGTTTACTGTATCAAATGTTTTTCTGTATTCGTGTTTTTTTAATACGACGGCGCGAATAATTTGTCTACAGTTTCCAGTATCCCTAATTATTTGTAATTTTGTCAAGTTTGATATACGTCTTTATAAATAAACTAGGAAATTTAATTAAAGTATTTCGTGTATTTTAATGAGTCCTTCATCCCAGTCTCTTCCATGCAAATGGATACTGGTAGTGCCCAGGTCAATAGTACTAAATGAATAAAACGAACCTGTAGGTCGTTCGGGATAAAGTGAGCACTAAAAATTTAACCTTTGAAAAATATCACTAGCTGTTACTGCAATGTAAGTCAACATTAACTAAAGTTGCCTTACTGCTTGTATGGTTGGCAGCAAAATTACGCAATATAGTCACGTGTATTACTCTATTAAAATTCAACAGTACTGAAACAAAATAATCCGAAATCGACATAATTGTATTTTACATAATTGATAAGGGTTTTTTTTATTGAACTGTATAGATTTACACCGGCTGCACAATTTATCTTACACACGCAAACATCAAGTGACGTTAGACATTTGTCACGCGGAAAGATACAAATTGTCTGAAATTAGATCTTTGCAGGTTTTTTTTGTCTCACTTTATCCCGAACCGCATATACGATTGCAGCACCGTTACACTGCAAACTTTCATACAAGCCATGCGGTACCTGTGTAGTAATCTGTCTGTATAGTAAACGCAATAAAACGGAAGTGAAGTAACGACGAGAAACTTGTGCATGCCATAGTCGCCCTTATGGTTCCTTGATACAAGACGCCTGATTGCTCATGGTAGGCAAGCTAGCAGTACATGCGGGTATACCCGTACTTCCGTAAACGACTGTTTCGTGAATGTAGTTTTTAAGGCACGGTAAAATACTTGACTATAGACGCCACGTTTTAGTACTACTGTATGTTATTAATAATAGACACTTGCGATACTCGCGTTATCATTTGGTAGCAGACTAAACTTCACTTTCCTATACATAACGGAGCATAATCTGCGATTCAGTTGGCCACGAACTTGTATGTGTTGTTATTTACGTGCGTTACGTCTTTACAGAGATTGGCCTCCTGTAAGTATTCTCCGCGGCAAGTCACGACAATATCGGCCAGCGGGAGACGTCGAATGAGCCTATAGTCACTTGGAGTCTAGTCAGCTGTCAGAAAACAACGTGAATTTTGCATGTCTCTAGTCATTAATACAGAAAATATTGTGGAAATGGTTTAAAACGTTTGTGTTTGGGGCTTTGGCGATCAGCCTCCTAACAGGCCTATGTATTGGATGTAATTTTCGACCTTTGACGCGCGGAGACAGAGGAACGATAAGGTCCAGCTTGTCACACTTAGCTGGCGTGCAGTGTTTTCGTTTTACTCTTGTCTTCTGTGAGGCTTCAAGCGGCGACCCTACAATTTATTTGTGGGAAAGTATGTAGTAAAGTCCAACGCATCCTTCTACTGTTGTGTTGAATCCAGGCGGTATTTTTGTAATCGCAGCGGCCTAAAAAAACCTGTTTTTTTTTGCCATTTTGTAGATCCCCAAAATATTCGCGTTTTCTTTTGGACACAAGCTAGAATTCAAACTATAAGTTCGTGTCAGTTTCTCAATTGGCTCTTGCTTTATTTGACTCCTCCTGAGGAGCGTTGAGCCAATAATAAAGAAGCAAGTAAATGGAGGCCAAATAGTGTTGTATCACTGTGACAGCGAGCAGCTTACTAACAGCTGTTGTCTGCTTGAGTCCACAGATATTCTTAGAGACTAGCCTACATGTATGTAAACCCGCGAATTTTTTTAGGCCTCTACTTATAAGTGTACCGCATTTTTGAGATGATAGCAACATACTTTTAAGTGTCTATTTATTTCGTAGATAAGTGTATTGGGAATGAGTTGAGCGCTTTCTCATAGAAGGGAAAACAAATGGCACGCTGTAACACCGATCATGCGCCAGGTATATAGATATATTGAAAAGTACACTGGTCCATCCGATCCTACACAGTGGCGTAGCCAGGGGAGTTCTAACCTCCACCCTTCCCAAATTAGCTACTACAAAAATATATAAAAAATTGTATTAAAGATTAAAAATATTTTGACCAGCATAATATCCAATGTTTCGTTACAAAAAATTGCAAACCTTTCACTATTTTGCACATTAAAATCCTAATTTTCCCGGGGGGGAGCCCTCGAACCCCCCGCTTTAAAGGGTTCATCGGTGTTCATTATATTATTTTGTGGTTAACCCCCCCCCCCCCTCTTTTTTTTACACGAATACTGGCTACGCCACTGGTCCTACGTGCCTACGTGACGAGTGGCTTTTATTTGTCGATTATGTCGCGGGGCTTCCAGAAACCATTATATCAGTTCCTACAACTACTGTAAAACTGAGCAGTTTCGTTGTAACGCGTAGGCTTTTCTGGTGCAGACACACCATTGATTATGTTGAACCTGCTACCAACGCGTTTTACTGCCGTACAGTTTGTCACTCGTAGTATCATAAGTCTCCACTCTCCCTGGTTTGTGTTAACTGACGTTTTTTATTACTTTAATGTTTTGTGATGTAATCCTAATTTTTTTTCTAAATACTCTAGCCGGAAGTCCAGGGTAGAAATGGTACCTAGGCGCGTCTCAAGACTGAGCCCTGTACGCTTAGATATGCTGCAAACATGCAGAACAAGGGCACATGCATCATGACTCTACTGGGATTGCCGTGTTTTAGGCCATGTTAACCTCCCGTACTAGTTTGTTTCTGACTACTGAAGGGGGAGTGAGAAACCGGCGTTGACACCGTAAAAACGCCTCGACAGAAATAGGATGTGCAATAGGCTAGGGCCACGATTTTGTCGCGAAAAGATTTTTGCCCCACTTTGTTTCAGTGTCTCTCGTGCACATCGGCAGCTCTACTTCCTGATTACTGGCAGCGCGTCTTTGTTCAGACACGTTTCTCATTTGACTGCACCAATCAGAATAAGATTATTGTGACTCCGTACATGTGTAATTTGCCAAGGAATGTGAAAGTAAAATCATCCTATCACAGACGATGTAGGGGAGCAGCAGGTGTGCACATAACACATTGAAACCAAATGTTGCAAAAATTTTTTCGCCATAAAATCGTGCCTCTAGCAATAGCAAGCAATTTAAGGCCATGCTCTCTAGTTTATACTTTTTAGCGATATTAATTTTTTACGCTTAGATATAAAAAAACTGTTTGACAATTTTGTTTGAAATCGTCTTCTCTATGTTGGCTGATTTTTTTCAAGGGAATAAATACTATGGTTTCAGTAAATTATGTAATTAACGAAATTCTGGTTGATTGACTCTTTAGTTGAAACCGTATAATTTCTTGTTTAAAAAAAATAGGCTGTCACGGTGAAAACCATTTTAGGCAAAATTGCCAGACAGATTTTTGATATCTGCTCTCGTTTAAGATTAAAATAATTACTATCGCAAAAATAGTAGAAACAAGAAGCTGGGTTCTTTATTAAGGCTCTTGTAGGCCTTATATCTAGTTGAATAAAAAACCATTTTCTAGAATTAGTCTTCTGTGGGTGACGTATAGAGGCTGTACTAGTTATCAGCCAAATGTGAAGTGCGGAGAAGTAAACGTGGCGAATCTTGCTGAAATTGCTGGGCACATTTTTGGCGCGCACGGCGGGACCGCGTAGGCTGCATCTCCTCTGAGAAATGGCGTCGCCGGCACGGGGTTCACCGACTGAGTTAAGAGGAGCGTAAAATCATCCCGGCGGCCTGGCAGCCAGTGGGTAAACAACATTCAGGGCGGTCAGTTACTCTGTTAACTACGCCGTCCTGTTGGCGCCACGCGCTTCGTGGCTTGCTTGGGTACGATGATCTCTCTGCCTTGTTGCTCGTCTGTCTACCTTTTCCATCTCCACCCCCAGGCCACAGCCAGAGTGTTCGGAGACTCGTCGCAACATCCACCGATGATGACATACTCTTCTACACTGATGGACAGGACCAATGATTTTTGGTGAAAACAAATTTGCAACAATTTGTTTTAGTACCATTCGTGCACATCTGTACCTTTGCTTCATGGTTATTGGCAGAGGCGTCGCTCATTTGACTGTACCAATCAGAACAAGGTTACTGCAACACCACTCTCTTTTATGATTTGCGGGTAGAATCCCGAGACGCTGAGAGTTAAAACAGCCAATCACTGACCATGAAGCACAGCTGCAGATTTGCGCATAAGGCACTGAAACCAATTGTTGCAAATTCTTTTCACCAAAAATCACTGGCTCTCCCGAATGACTACTGTGTACTGACTTTCCGAACACGTTAGTTATTTATAATTCTTCGCTCTCTTTCGAAATTCGAGTTAGAAATACCTGCCGAAACAAATTATTCACAGTATCATGATCTACTTCTAAAAATAACTTCTTCCCATTGCAAATAACAGAACACACAAAATAACCTAGTAAATTCTCAAGTGTGCTGCTAAAAGAGGATAAAAAAACACGTATATTTGTATGTTTATTAAAACTAGGCTGCGTTCATTAAATCATCGATTTATTTCCCGGTGCATGTCCACAAGAGCCATCGAAGTGAAATGGATGAATACATCGGTTGAATTAATCTCGACAAAAACTAAGTTTCCGAACCTCCGGTGTATACCGGTTGATATATCGCCATATCGGCGAGTTTTCCGAAAATGCCGAGCGACTCTTACTACCTATAAGGAAGGGGGGGAGGAAGTTACCCTAGCCACGGTGTCAGGAGTACAAAGGATGTTTCTATAGTCGTGGCAGCTGTTAATTACAACCGATACAAAAGGGTGGACCGTAACAAAACCTGTTCAGTATGTCAATGTAATCTCCTGCTATGCGTTGAACTTGTAGCCAGAGATGAGGAAGACTTGTTATTTCTTAGACACCGCTTCTTCTCTGGAAGCTGCGAATGGAAATTACTCTCTATTTTTCGTATAACTTCAGTAAATTTTTACAGCTACATACTGCTAATGTTTTCTAATATGTGTCACAATTCAGGACAAAATGTACAGTACGAATAGTGAAACAAACATCTCAAGTTAGTTTTAGAACTGAAAATGTCGATTGACACAGTATTAAACTTCTATACAGCACTTAAAAATTCGTGCCCTTATAGAAGTGTCAAACTTTATTGGCGTTATGCAAATATATGTGTCCGTTTTATTAGTATATCTTTTTCTGAAATGTCTTTCAATATTGTCGAATTTGTCTCTTGCTCTACCATTGCATAACCACGTTCATTATAAAGGTATCTGGAACCCTCTGGTACTTCAAATATGTCCTGAAACGAAATGTTCCTGCTTAAGAATAATAATTTTATTGGGTTTTATGTCCCGTCGACAGCGAGGTAATTAATGACGAGAACATACAACTCTGCACGAGGACAGGGAATCGGACATTACCTTTGTTAAGGTGTCATCCCAGCATTCGCCTGGAGCGATTTCGGGAAACCATGGCTAACCGACACCAGGATGGCTGAAGCTAGGGATCGAACCCGGGTCCTCCCGAATGCGAGTACACTGTGCTAACGTTGCGTTATTTCGCTTGGTCTCGTATTAAAGGAAATTTAATAAAATCACACCGCCAATTTGAAAATAATTATTGTACGTGTTTTAAACTCGGTTATGAACATTTAAACAGTAGGTGTGCATTGTACAATGTAAATTTTACAACATTATTTAGTCACAATGAGCTACATTTGCTGAAGCATTTCTTGAAGACGCAGCCACTCCATAAAGAAATTTTCATGCGATCGGACTGTTAGTTAGCGTTCAGTCAGTGTTTAATGTTTGGTTATTTACCTTTAATTTAATCATAACATTTAAAATATGGGCTAGTTACGTGTGAATCCCTTAATGAATTTCCGTGCAAATTCTGCATCCTTTGTTGATGTTTTTTACATACGTTAAATGCTGATTAACAATTCTAATATTGCATAATTTTGAAATTTGTGTTGCAAAATATGTAAGAATTAAATTATAACTGCTATAATTGTTTTAAATTGTGTTGCTTTTTTTCTGCTTGACCGAACGCCACAAAATAATAAAATATAGACGACTGCAAATATAGGAAATAGTTGTTGAGCACGTTAACATCCTTCAGTACGGGGTGTACAGAGATTAATAAAGCCACTGATTTAATATTGATACATCTTGTTCCAATGCCGTATGTGGACATCTGTAACTGTGCATCATGGTTATTGGTACTGTGAGAAGTGTCGCCCAATATGAATAAGGGCACTGTGACACTGTCCATCTGTGATTTGCGGGTAGAACTGAAAGACACCGAGAATTAAAAACACCCAAGCACTGGACAATGAGGCAGAGCCGCAGATATGAACGTGAGGCAGTGAAACAAGTTGACGCAAAATTTTTGTAACAAAATATCAGCTGCTATTATGATTAAAGAAATAAGTACCTGCCTATTTACAATAAATACAAGGTTGCGAATATTATCACTAATAGTACTAGTGTTAAGTTCCAAAAAATACATTTTGACGAAGACTAGAACTATTGATGTGAAATGTGTGAGCGCACGATCGTGTACATGTATTGCATATTAACAACAAGGAATACGGTAAATTGACAAAATCACGTCTTAGACTTTCTGAAGACTTTCTTTCAGCAGTGTCCTCTGAAATAACATGGCTAAATCTCGACTTCGATCTTAACTGTTGGGATCACAGCTTTTGTAACGTTACCATACACCCAAATCGAAAATTCCCGCTTAAATGACTGGATTAATTTTTTTCAACATACTCCATAGCGATGTAGATGTTTTCAGTCTGGATACTCCTGTCTTTTGTTTCGTCTCATCGCTGTGGTGTATTTATTTTTTATAATAGAACACTTCTCGGCCCCATCAATCATATAAATCAGCCCCCATTGTGTTCCGCAATTCTTCCGGAATACCCTACGGAGGTAGTTTCCTAATTTCTTTTTTTTTATGTTTGCTTACTTTAACTAATGTTATTACTTACTTTTGAAATTCAGAGCCAGAAGTGAAATTAAGCATTACTAATCAGAATTTTTCAAGTTTAAGCGAGCTGACTATTATCTATATATGCTGTTGTATTACTGAAATCAGTAAATATTTGGTCCGTCACCAATTACGATTACAGAGATCAAAACAGTAAAGATATTGAAACAATTATGATCTTAAAATAATTGTTGAACCATTCTCTATGTCCTACTCAGATTTATTTTTAAATAATTAACATGGCATTTATGCTAAGGAGAAATTTAACTAAAAACACAATTTTAAGGAAGCTCGCAGTAATTATGAGAATTTAAATTTGTAATGTTTTAGGATTCAAATATAAGAAATATGCTTAGTTTTTGTGTTGATCTGCATCTAATAATGAATGTAAAAGACACTGGTATATGATAAACAAGCTCCGTGAAAATCCATTAAGCATTTTGAATGTAGTTTTATTTTAAATTGGATAATACAATTTAAAGGAACAGTAGCTAAACACGAATTGTCTGATTTCAGAGAAGTTTCTTCATAAATTTGCTATGACGTTAGACACTTGAGTCAATTATACTTTAGACGTATACAAAACAATTCCAATTCGTATCACATTTACTTTGATGAATTTTTTTTTTACGTGAACAGACTTAAGAAACTGTCATGCTGTTCAGCCATGACAACAATCAATTTCAATCTAGCTGTGCTCTGTTCCTGTTTTTGAGAAAATTTTCGATACTGACCGTTGGACCGATTTTGTAACAAGTGGCTCTATTTTTCTCATCACATGATAGCTCATGAGTACTAGCATTGAACGGGCAGGTCCATATATTGTGAGGTAGGTTGAATACCACACGAACGTGTGAACATGCGGTATACTCTGCCTTGTCACTGTACCGACGCTGTCGAGTTAGTTCGTCCTGTTATTGTCTTATTTATCTCACGAAATAACTGTGAGCGCCACTGATACAGTAATGTTACCGGCTGCCCCAATCATCTACGTCGCTTGCTTAAACTAAATGGAACTTCCTACTCGTTACTTCCATCACAGCAGTATGACCGTATAGGATGTTCACTATATACTGAGCACTCAGCAGAACTTGTAATTAATTAAACATCTGTTATATTGGGCCAGTAGGTGTTAACTTTTGAGAGTGTTGAAACATTAACACTGGTTTTTAGTTACATGGAAGTTATCATATTAAAAATAGTAAAGATGGCTGGAAAACGACTGAAAGAAAACTTTATGTCGTGCCCACTTATCGTGAACGAACTACTAGCTGTGCCGGTGGTTATTTCTCGAACTAACAATTTAATAAGGATTAGAGCTGCTCTCGTCAATATCAGGAGTAATGTTGCCAGGTTGAAGGAAATATCCCACAACTGGGGGGGAAACAATACCAATTTTAAAAGTGTGGGGGGAAAGGGAAAAATACCAGAAAAACTAAAAAAATTGTGGGAAATCGTAACATTGTTCGCGTACTGTTTCATTTATTTTTAAGTACAGATTTTTAAAGGCTTAAATTGGTGTCATAACTTCAATTAAAATTACTACAAATAAAAAAAAGAGGTCATAGCAAATGCTCAGGGGACTTCGTTGGTAACCCCGGGCAGTTGGTGCACTGTAAAAAAAATTTTTTGTAAATTTACTCTACATGTAATGGAAGCTAATTACCTCTACAAGTAAGGGAAAATTACTCAACACATGTCAAGGAAAGTTACTCAACTGGTAATGTAATTTTTCATTACATATTGGCGCAATCCTCTAGGACAATTTGACATAACGCGCGAGCGAAACTTCCGAGTGGTTTGTGTGGCGAATACACTACCTTGCGAAAATTTACACACATATTCGGAAATCAGATTTCCCTCTCAAGGTTGGGGATTATTACCATACACGTGATGAATAGTATTACTCACTTCTTTTTACAGTGTGGTTCGGTGCTGGGTTCCTGTTCCTTTACACTTAGCAATCGTCTGCGCTTCTGTGGTTGTTATATTACAAATATTGTGGTTTTATGAAAGTTTTTGTTGCTCTATTTGCGTTGTTACAACTATGGGTTATATGGCGTGTGAATTAAAACATCAATGTAGATACAAGTGCGTTTGTAGTTCATTGTTCCTTTAAAAAAAACACGCCTAAAATGCAAAAGAAATCTCATGCAAGTCTGTCAGTATCAGTAGAACTTGAAATTTTGCATAATTCTTCAGGCACTGTACGACTAAAATGTGTTACTAATTTTTTGTAATTATTTTTTGTAATGATTTTTTGTAATGATTTTTTAAAATAATATATTTTAATATTTACGGACTCTATTTTATTATTAAGTTAATTATTCATTTTGGTGTTTTGGAAGGTCGGTGGGAGAAAAGTGTCGGAAAATTAAGTACATTTTAACATTTATGTGGGTTATGATTTTTGAAAAAGTTGTGCAATGGGACAGAGTGACTAATTTACTATTTTTATATACTCCATTGGGATGTATATGTCTCTCAAAGAAAACTAAAGAGAATAGAAAAACATAAAAATTAGCAGAGTATGCTTTAGTCAGCAAGATACAACAAAACAATAAAATTCAAAATTTAAATCAGGTCAAATAAAAACAAAGACGGCCAAATAAGAAAATAAAAAGAAGAATACTAGGCGCCACCAAGGCAGGCAACCTTGGTTTGAGGCCTGTTTTGGTAAAGGGACATACAGAAAAAAATACATGCACCACAAAACAAATAAAATAACGACACAGCGCGCAATGAGACGAAACAACACACATGGCAGTAGTATCCAGACAGAAATCATCTATATCGCTATGAAGTATGTCGAAAAAATTAATCCAGTCATTTATGTGAATGGTAACCTTACAAAAGCCGTGATCCGAACAGTTTAGGTCGAAGTCGAGATTCAGGGCCGTATCTATAGACCCCTTTCGACTGACAACCAATTGCTCACCAATGCTTTCTCTATGGGGATAGCAGTTGATTGTCATTCGAAAAAGGTTTACAATATCGGCCCTTAGCCATGTTACTTCCGAGGAGACTGTTGTACCGAGGAGACTGTTGTAAGAAAGTCTTCAGTAAGTCTAAGACGTGCTTCTGTCATTTACCGTATTCGTTATTCATACCCAATACATACACGCTCGGGCGAACACACATTTCACATCAATGTCGATTTTTCGTCAAAATGTATGTTTTTTTTTAACATAACACTTTTGTGATAATATGCACATTCTTGTATTTATTGTAAATAGGCTAGTAATTATTTATTCAATGTTAAATACCAGTTAAAAGGAAATTTGCAGTACTCGGCTTGGACGTTTTGTTCCAAACAATACAAGGAGCCAACACTTGCATGCCTTGTTCTCGCTTTATCGCAGCAGCTTTTATTTCATTATTGTATGACGAGTTGTACAGTATTGTAAAATACTATAATTCGTTAATGAGCTAAGTATTAGTAGGCATATTAGTTAAACATTTGAGTAGCCAATGTGTGCCAATGCGTTCAGTTATCAAATATTGTGGCGATAAACAATTTTTTTCATGGCAGAAGAAGAAACCGATAAAAGGCGTGTTGGTGATAACTAATCACATGTGATTTAAGTTCTTTGGAGTTTTATCGATCCGCAACATAAACAACGTGAAATTAATCATAGGGTGAAAAATACGAAAACAACACGCGACAAAAAGACTACCAAGAGCATGAGATTCGTTCGCATGGACGTGTTGCCTTTTAGGACTTATGAGGCTCAGTACATCACATTTTACACATTTTTGGAGGAATAGTGCTTATAAAGGTCAAAATAGACTTCTATAGGCGAACTTTGATCCTTATAATTTTAAACAAGTGCAGTATTGTATTTTAACGTGCTCACGAATAGCATACTTAACAGAAATGTCGATGATGTTTAAATAACCCTTAAAATATTTAGCTATGCTTATTTATTTCAGTTTATGCAGTTTGTGGCAGCTTCAAATTATTTTGTTGATATACGTACTCTGCTAAATATTTCTTGTGTTCTCCACAAAATAATTTTGTACAAACCACCCCAAAAAATTGTGATCACCAAGACATTATTTCGTGACTACTACAAAATTATTTGCCAGGGAACATTTACTACAAAAATTTTCTTTGGTATGTAACTTTTAGAAAGAAGCCATGTATAATATTGGGAGTTTCTCTTTAAAAAAAAAAAGTACATTTTAAATCCATTTTAAAGGTATTTGAATAACATTGTTCTTGATAATAAAAAAATCCCAAGTGAATGAACCTATCAAACATTTATAAAAACACTATCACGATTAGCCTCCTCAAAGTGTTTGGTTGGTGACATTTACACCCTCTGCACTCGATAAAAATATCTCTTCAGCAAGCATTGCGAACATCACAAACATAACTTTCGAGACACAATTTTTCAACCATCAGTCGCCTACAGAACGTTAGCACAAATGTCGTTACAGTCGGTCGATAATTCTACAGGACAGGCTGTGTCCGGTATCTTCTCTACTATATTAGGTTTTACTAAGTATCTTTCACATTCTTATAGGTGACACCGACAACCAAACGTTATTTCTGTGTATATTTCTATAGAAGTGAATATCTTTAGGTCAGCACTTAACGTGTAGGTCTTTAGCGCTGAATAGTGGTGACATGTGAGTATGGAGCGGCGCTGGAATGAAAGGGCGGGGGAAACGGGAGATCACTGAGGTAACCCGCCGACTAGCGGTGGCGTCCGGCACGATTCCTATGTGTGAAAATCCAGAGACCGGCCCTGCAAAGGAATCTAACCCAGATCGCCTTGGTGGGAGGCGATATTGTAATAGAACTGTAGCTCTTATAACAGTACTTTTTACTCGGTATATTTAATGTTGACCCTAGAGTCTACGTACAACTTTTACACCTTTGGCTGTAATTTGTACAGCTTTAGGTGTAGAAGTTGCAGAAGGTGCTTGGCCGTGCGAACAAAACTGAAGTAGTATGTAACGTTATTCGTAAGGTGGATCACAAAGCCGTACCGTAAAACGGGGTGGCATTAATTTATACCAAATGAGATTGTAACAACCTAATGTATATAAGTATATACTTTTTTATACTTGCGTTCTTCTTATAAATTAACACATTTGATTTATTCCTCAGTACTATGTACTGACCAGGTTTTTTTTTTTATAAAATTAGGTTGTCACAATTTCACTCCACTTGGCATAATCTCACCGCTGTGCACGCGAGATCATGCTTCGGACATCTTCTCTGGACAGTTCAGAGTTACGAAATGGGCGACGGTGATGCGTTGAGACTCTACAGGTCACTTAACCGGCTTCTTCCCTCCTATAAATGACAGCGAAGAAGACCGAAATACCGGCGCGCAGCCAGAAATAGGGCGAACAATATTTACGCGATTAGATGTGTTTGCCAAGACGAAGATATGTACCTCCTACCTCGTGTGGCTTTTTATAGGCGTTTGTCCGCGCGGCAAACAACGTCGCCGTAAATGAGTCCATTATGCGTCGTAAACAATCCGAGCGTGGCCCAGATGTGCCAGGAGGCGCTACCAACTGCTGCAGTACACAAATTCAAGTCGTGCCACACTGATAGAATGTAATTCCCGATAGAGGCGTTCAAAAAGTGAACCCGAGTTAAGGATGCCGCCTGTCTAGGCCGCAGAGCGATGTGAAGAGCTTCAGCCGTTACCAGATTATTCTAGAACTTGCAGCGTTCGTAAGTTTTTTTCTGTAGTAGTAGCATTCGAAGAACTTTACACGCGTGTAGGATATACGTGCCCAGTTTCATGATACTAAGGTTTCGAATGTCACTATCAACCAGTGGCTGCGTAAGATATTTTTGGAAAAAGAAAAGGACAGGATTGTTGACAAATTTTATTGCAAAGTTTTTTCCTGTAACGACTTATTAAAAAAAAAGGGGGGGGGAGGTGTCCTCTCCTAGAAATGTTTGGATTTTAGTGTGAAAATTGGTGCTAATTAAGTGATTTTCGAGTCTAAATATTAAATATAGGTTACAGCAGGAAAAAACTATATTATTTTTAAATATTAAAACTTAGGGTAGGTACAAATGCCTGTACTGTCCCTCCCGTCTGTTCTAGGGGAGGGACAGTGTCCCCTGTACATAGGTCTTATACGCTGTTTTTAACATAACAATCAGTAGAAATTACGGATTACGGCTTTAAAAAGGTAGTCCTATAAACGTGCACAGCACAACTTTATTATTAATATTTAGAGCCACGATTTTATGGCGAAAAGATTTTTGCACTATTTGGTTTCAAAGACTTATGTTGACATCCGCAACTCTGTTTCATGGCCAGTGATTGGACGTTTAAACTGTGACTTGTCTTGAGGTTCTACTGAAAAATCACAGACGTATGGCGTCACAATATCCTTATTGTTATTGGTGCAGTCAAATGAGGGGTCGTGTCTGAGCAAAGACGTGCTGCCAATAGCCGTGACGCAGAACTGCCGACGTGCACGCGAGACATTGAAACAAAATGATGCAAAAATCTTTTCGCGACAAAATCGTGGCTCTATTAATATTACGTCTGAAAATGATAGGATCACCTCTGAATGTCTCATAGATAGAGCCCACGATTTTTCACGAAAAGATCTCTGCAACAGTTCGTTTCAATGCCTTATGTGCACATATGCAGCTCTGCTTCATGGTCAGTGATTGAATGTTCTTAACTCTCAGAGTCTAGAGTTCTACCCGCACATCACAGACGTGCTTGTGGTGTCGCGGTAACACTGCTTCTGTTGGCACAGTCAAATGAGCCATGTCTGTGCAATAATTAGAGAGGATGTTTTATCGCTGGAAAACTTGACTGTTTGCTGGGTTTCAACGCACGTCCTGCAGTTTACCAGAAGATAACTGGCTTTCGCTTTTGTGTGGAGCTGTTGCCCTATTTGGCTGATCCAATAAGAATCCCGCTGTTGTAATATTTGATGCCTATTAGGCATGCGCAAACCAACGCGGAACGCGGGAGCGGGAAGGCGGGACGCGGGAGCGGGACTACCCGCTCACACCAACGCGTCGAATCGCTTGTAGTTTCGCTCAGCGCCTGCTCGTCTCTATACTGTTCACTGTGCAGAATTATGGAAGAAAACGACTTATCTTCAGATGAAGAATTATTGTTACTTACAGTTGCCGAGGACGAAGATGCAAACAAACGAAAAACACGGCATTAGGTTCATCCAATAAACGCAGAACGTGAAAAATATGGAGAATTTGCGACACTTATGCCACAACTGATTGCAGATGAACATCGATTTTACGTTTACTTCAGAATGACTCAAGATAGTTTTAATGAGATTCTCAGTCTTATTAAAAATCAAATATGCACGGAACATACCAACTTCAGAGAACCCATCACACCTGAAGAACGCTTAGCAATCACCTTACGGTAAGCCATGCAATGCTTAACATAGAAACATGACTAATGATGATTTGTAGGAATAAGTTAAATATGTATATTAGCATATTCTAATTGTGGTTAACTGTTCAGTAACCTATCTAAAAAACAATCTGATAGTATTGTCTGCATAATTAAGTGAAGGTATAACAGAGCATTTATAAAATTAATTGTTGTAGGATTTTTTTCATAAGCTATTATTGCTAAAGTTCTTATTTAATACCTTCATTGATATACAAGATAATAAGTAAAGCATTTGAAGTTGAATGTAAATGCAAATGAAATAGCCTACTTGTGTAATTCACAACATTCTCCAACAATGCTGTAACTTCATTAATAGAAAAACTGAAAACAAAACTATTGTACACAAACTATTCCACGCACAGTCTAAATGATAAAACGATATGCACAAGACTCAAGACTTATTATTACTAGATAAAATGTCTGATGTCGGTAACTGATAGTCACCACTACCAACACTTGCCACAGATGAACTTGTTTCGGCTGTGGACCACTCTAACGGATTGTTGACGATGAATGTTGGATGAAGAGTTTGTGAAATACCTTGTAAACCTTGATTTTCTTGTAGTTGTTGTACTTCCTGCTGCATGAGTAACTCGGCTATTTTCATTTTTGTAATTGCCTGCCGAAACGGTGAAAATGTTTCCACGATTTTTGCATATCCCAAGAACAGATGTTCAACAGCACTGTATTCTCTCTTCGCTAGTTTGGTATCCAAGTATTCGATAACTTTATCAACCGAGGTAGTGGATGCGCATGGTTTTCCCTTCAATGGTTTTTTACGACCAGAATTAGAAATATATTGCTGAGGCATGCTGAGCACTAAGTTACCACTGTCTAGACTGCAGACATCTTCTGTCGATTGCTCACAGCTTGCATTACATACAGGTTCATCCTCATGTTCACTTTGGCTTTCTTCTTCCA
>PNEQ01108843.1:0-19980 GCA_003012365.1 Medauroidea extradentata
TGATTTTCCAGTAGCTTTTGGAAGGAATACGTGACGTTTTGCCAGTGAAATTATTTCATAAACAATGTAACACACCCAAAATAGTAATTATGACTAACCCTCCACCCAAACGAAAATTTGTAAACATAGTCGTCGAGTCATTTTCGCAAGTGCAAAGTTATTTTTCCATTAGTTTTTCCAAGGAAAAATCAGATGCCGTGTTAGTCAAATATTATTGTAAGTGATAAGATGTTGAGTGATATAGGCAGTTCGGAATAAAGTGAGCACTTGAAAAAGCCCTGCTAAAGATCTATTTCTAGCCAATTCGTATCTTTCCGCGTGTAACGGCTAACGACGGGAAAAGTCTAACCTCCTGGGACACGTCACTTTATGTTTGCGCGTGTAAGATTAATTTTTCAGTCGATAAGTACCTATATAGTTTGATAAAAAGAAGTTTATTAATTATATAAAATACAATTATATCGCTGTCGATTGATTTTGTTTCGAGTATTTTTGTATTTAAATACGAATAAACACGGAAATATGTTGTGTTATTTCGTTGCCAACCATACAAGCAGCAAGGTGACTATCGGTAATGTTGAATTATATGTAGTAACAGCTAGTGATATTTTTCAAAGGTTAAATATTTAGTGTTCACTTTATTCCGAATGGCCTATACACGGCGACAGGCAGTGCAGCCAGCCAGACGGTTGCATGGCATCAGTGCAGTGCACACAACATGGCAACGTAGCACAGGAGGCAGCAAGCAGACACTGCAACCTTGACTGCTACCTGTGCTCTCCTCCCACGAGTTGCCAGTTACAGGACACCAGCCGAACACGGGAAACAAACCTGTGCTTTTTTTGCCTGCCATTCTGCTGGACGTATTCTCCTAGAAGCTGCATTGTTGACTGGTGACTCTTGCCTGAAAGGGGGTATGGGGGAGGGAGGTAGAAGAGAACAAGGACTATACTCCATCCACTCTAAGGTTGCACCAGAAATAAAAATTTCTAACAAAGTAAATCAAAGCAATTGAATTATGTCTTCATTCCTAACATTGTGATTGTGCCGTTACAAACTTTACTTGTATTTTTCAATAATTAAAATGACATTTATGCTGTGCAAAAATGTTATTTGTCATTCACTTGACTGAATTAGCTGCAACCTTAGAATGGATAGGGTATAGGAGGCACGTGCAGGATGATGCAACTCTGGCATCTAGGGCTCTATAAAGACTAGGTATAATCGTCAGCCATTTTGGGTCTTTCGCAGCTACCGCTAGCGAAGTCATGCTCGCGCGCCCGAAAAATCACAGAAACTTAACTCATCACCAATCTAAAACTATTCGGTCAATCGACTTAAAAAAAATTATAGAGTATAATTGAACTACCTTGTCAATGACGCTATTCATTAATTTTCTTTATGACAGTTATTTACTATGTAAAAAAAAGTTTAACAAATGGCATGCAAAATTTTGACCGGGAAATGCAAGGTAAAATATAGTAAGCGAGAAACGTTTTTGTTTTACGAGATAGATGGGGGGTATCAGTGGACGAAACTAAAAGGATAGTACAAAATTAACATTTATGCCCCTCTTGACGAGTTCCGCGAATCGCTGTTGTTTTGGCGGCAGGTTGAAGACTGAATATCTCTGGCACGCGGCGCCGCGCCGTCTAGCTCAACGACCTGACTACGAATTATTCCTTGCTTTGTCCTCATAGTATTTAAGACATTAATTTTATCTCTACATTTTGTATTTATTATAACATATTAAACTTTCAATAACTGATTATAGGGTTATGTGCCAAAGTATAATTATCGAACATAAATAAATTTACAAAATCAAATATTGAATATAAAATTAATGCAAAAGCCTTAATTTCACTAAAGATAGAGTTTGAAATCTACATTTGTTTTTAATTAATTTAAGAATTTTGATTCTCCCACAAAATAGGCGTAGGCCTACGTACAACTGGAAATATATTTTTTTTTATTTACTTAAAGGCATATTTTCAACAATTGATAATAAATGCACGAAAGCTAATTCATCTTATGTCTATATTACAGGTTTTAAAGGTATCATAACTCATTGAAACGCAAATATAATATTTTTAACTTTGTACTATTTGTTATGTAAGTATTCATACTAATATTATCGAGGCTGCAGTAGTAAAAGAGGCAATTAGGCTATCACATTTAAAAGAACAGCTTTCATTCAATTTATTTAACATTCTAAAAAATTTCAGTTTGTTACAAATAAAAGAACGTACGTTTTTAAAGAAAGTAATTCAAGAAAATTGGCCTTATTACAAATTATTGGTATGTAATAGCAAATACGTTTGTATTTTGCGTTACTAATGCAAAATTCATTATTACTAATCGGACAGATCGATGCATCTCTACTCTGTTGCTAAAACGTTAGTTTGAAGATTTATACGTAGTGTGTCCTGAAGCAGTAAACGCAAATAGTTGCTGCTAATGAATTTGTTTTTAAACGGAATTATTAAGGTTTCAAGTAGTTTGTTTACTGATATGAATTTCAGATTTGTTGTAAGTCAATCTACACTAAAATTACAACACACTGCCTAGCTGCCCTTCACTTACTCTGTGCAGACAGTAGCCACGCTGATTTATAGCATCAGGATAATAAATACAAATCTTTCTTCACTCACTTGTGCAAGTGCTAATTTTTCTTACAATACGACTAAACTTGTTAGTTATAGTCAATGATTAAATATCTGAAACATAGCATGCTTACTGTTATGCCCATTAAGCCAAGCTAACAAACACTACATTTCCGTAAATTTGTGGTAAACAGTATGGAGAAGTGCCACTAATTTACTGTAGCGTACCTCGTAAATATAACACAAGGTATCTTACATCTATACTTTAATATTCTCTGTAAACATGTTGGATATAAATTTGTATTTAGAAGTTCTTTTCTTTTTACTGTATGTCTGTAAATAACGCAGTTTTCGCCCAATACAGTTCATGCGGAAATAGTAATTTATATTCTATACCTACGTTATTACTATGGATACTCATAATGTAGGAATTTCCGTTATCAACTAAAAACTTGTGAGAAAAAGGTTACATACAAAAGCCTATTAAGATTTACAGTGATCCTTGTTAATAATACAAACCATGTAAATATAAAGATCTCATTAACACTAAGTCATTTTCGTTCCCCAAAGAATGAGATGAAAAATGTAACACTAACTTAAAAGCTCTATAAAAAGTTCTTTTGTACACCACACAACGCCAGAACCACGACAACCCCTGCAGAGGTTCCTCATTCATTGCGATAATTCGGCAAAACGTATCTTCTCCCAGAAATTTGTGGCATGTGTTTTACTATGAGCTGGCGCTTCAGAGGCAATAATTAAAAATAAAAGTTAACATTCGTAAATATATTTATATAAAAATAATGTATAAAGTTCGTAACAATAAGTAGGAAAAGGAATATTTCGCGAGTTCAACGACATGCGTGTAGGAATCCATTTTCCTGTTTATACACTAGCCCCGACCATTTATCCACGAGCTGCTACTCACTGTAACAACACACAATGAACTAATAGACGGGCTCGAGTATGCATAGAACAGTGGATTATAACACGTCGTTCACTGAACTCGCGAATTATTCCTTTCCCTAACAATAAGTGATCAAAATATGTGTTTTCGAATAAGGGTATGTCCATGAAACAATATTGTTTGAAACACATTAATTTCTTGACTACATAAAACATATACTTTGTACTTATATAATGGTAAACATATAAGTGTAGTTTATTATACGATTGCTGTTTATTGTCTTAAAAATTCATGTGACAGTTGCGGCAGAACTTGGTAGTGTAAAGGATGGAAGTTCTAATCTAAGTGTCGGTTCAATTTTTTTTTTTTGTTATATATTCATTTGGGATATAATTGAGGTTCTGTGCTGTAGTGGACTTAAACAAAAATGTAAATAACAATGCAATATGCATCGCACCGCTTCTGAGAAAAAAAGAAAACTAAGTCTTAGTTCCAATTTGCATAAACAATATTCTTTAAGTGATTACACAGTGTTAAACTGTAAGCAAAATAACTGCATGTTGTAAAAATTTTATATATTTAAAAAATTAAATTAATTTTAGTCTCTTTTTCCACTGTAAAAAAGTGATTCGGTTTGATGTTCTATTTTAGGTTATTGATTTATAAATAGAATAAAATAATTACAAAATTTTCTACATATCAGTGAAGAATAAAAAAATTCTGTAAACCGTAATTTCAAATGTATTCAATATTTATTTTTGTGATATTACAAAATAATGTGTAATTTTAGCTTACATCGTGGGTGACAATTAAACTACAAAAAAGTAAAATATTTGGTACACAGCATTTGTTAAATAGAATTATTAAATGAATAACTATTTTTAAAATATAATTTGTCGAATTAGTCTTTGTGAACTAAACTACATTTGTTGGATTCATTCTTTTTTCCGGTGTCTTACGGTTTATTACTGTCCGTTGGCTACTTATTTTTAACATTTACATCCTACGTTACAAAAAATTCATCTCAAACTGCTATATAAGATTTTATCTTTAAAGAAACAATTAAAAAATATAAAAGTATGTCATGAATTCTATTTCTATTTAAATTCAAACCTTCATGTATAGAGCCAAATAGAAGCATTAGTTTGTAAATAATGTCACTGTATTCACTGTTACCCTGCCAATTGAGCAAATATGTTATGTGAAAATATAAAGTATAGTAAAGTTTTGTTCTACTGTGTCATGTTGTTTTAGATCTGAAAAATAGAGACGGAAATGTTTGGAAATGCAACTATAACTAAATTATATAAAAAAAAAAATATTTTCAGTTACATTTGTGTTGCGATTGAGTCTACAATATTATTTAGTTTATAATATATATATATATATATATATACACACACACAAACACACACATAAAGTTTTAAATGGAACTACTACGAATCCCGTAAACTATTAGGCTTATAGACAAGAAGGGCGCTTGTAAAAATAGTATTTTATGTTCTACGTTATCTAATTAAATATATAGTAAAAAGTAACATTACAAACTAGAAACTTAGTAATAAATACATATATATAACTGACATTTACATAGTAAATGTTGTGTAGATAAACTAAGAGTGAAGTTGTGTTTGCGTCATTGAGCGAGACCATGCCTCGCGCACGAAATATTCTGTCTTCTACCTGCCACCAAAACAACAGCGATTCACGGAAATCGTCAAGAGGGGCATAGAAATTTAATTTATACTATCCTTTTTGTTTTCTTCGCTGATACCCCCCATCTATCTTGTATAACAAAAAAGTTTCTCGCTTACTATAATTTACTCTGCATTTTCCTGTCAAATGTCAACATGGCATTGTTAAAAAATTTTTTAATAACATGATAGTTACAGAAAATAAATTGGATCTACATTTTCATTGGCATCATAGTTCTTAAATACAATATAAAAATTTTGAGTATATTTGGCTGAATAGTTTTAGATTTATGATGAGTTTAGTTTGTCAGGTTTTTGGGGCGCGCGAGCATGCATCGGCTTGCGCTAGGTCCGAAAGACCCAAAATGGCGGACGATTATACCCACTCTTTATAGTGCCTTACTGGCATCTGCGTGGTATGTGGCTAGTTAGGCGAGGGGGGAGAAGGGCAGTGGAGAAGTTCTATAAATAAATCAGCTCGCTCTATGAGTGGGTGGGAGGGGGGGGGGGGGAGTTGATGAGCTACCTTCTTCCTCATCCTCTCCTTCACTCATTCTACCCGCTTCTCCCTGGCCAATGAAATACTCCAGGCTCATGGCACATGCGCACGTGTCTTACCGTAACTGTATCTAGCTCACGGAGCGGGAGGAAAGCACAAAAATCACGTGATCATCATATCACACATCCACAGGCTGTCGTACGCTGTGCCGTTCCTGCCTTCCCTTCTTCATTTCCTCTCTCTTTGCGCGCATCACACACACACACACACACACACATTCGAACTCGAGTGCCGTGCGCAAGCAGACAGCAAGGAAGCCTCAAGGTCAGCACGATTTAATTAATGTAGTTGAAATTTTAAAAAATGTCTATTCTGTTGCACAATTTAAAGAAAGATTTTTGTGGATAGTGAAAAAGACATTATATTTGTACAGCTTAAAGTTCATTTCTCGGCCACACAGTATTTGAAAATTGAAAACCTCAGAAAAATTTCATTATTAAATGTAATTGTAAAATTACTGTAATATTCATTTGTTTGCTATTAGAATGTTATGTTGTACCATCTTAGAAATTTGCATGAGATTGTGGTACGTTATTGCTACAGTGAAACCATATTGTAAAGAATATTACTTATAGCAACACCTTCACTGTAACAACTTTTATGTTCACCATCCGTCTATAATGCAAGTAAATATTCTGGATATAACACAAATCTTGTTAAAAGAGAGTTTATGTTGGCATTGACAGTTGCTGTTATAATGAGGCTCCACTGTATTAAATTTTAAGGCAAAATGTTTGCAGATACTGTATGTAAATGAATATGTTGTATCTGTAGCTGTAATGTAGCATTGCTTCAGCCTAAGATATGGGCTAGAAATGGCTATCAAAATACAGAATTCTCTAATTTAAGACGAATTAGAAATTATTAACCTTGGCACGAAGAAAAAAAACCCTCGTCTTGCATTCAGGTAGATGCGGTACATGATAGAAGTGTGTCATATTGCCCAGAGCAATCTGGCAGACGAGAATGCGAGATGCACACAATAACGACATAACTTTGTTGAAAGTGTTTAGAATAGAAGCATATGTTCGTGTTTCTGATCAAAATCGTAAGAAGTGGGATGTAAAGTCCAAGAAAGTCTTACTTATTTGCTGGCTGCAGTGAAACATCAAAAACATTTTGTGACTTCTGACCAAATGAAAACAAGGTAATAGTGAGCTGCAATGTGAAGTGTATATAGTTTGGTTTGTTTAGGCTGAAGCAACTTTGTGTTTTACTTTAAATTTAATATTATCATTGGCAGCTTAACTGTTCTTGTATTGTAATTCAGGGCTGGGTGTATTGTTGGCAAGTATAGTTGGATGGCACAGGTGTGCCTACCCAGTTCCTGGAATCACTATATTTAGATTTTTAACAGTTTTTCTAATACTTTTACTTTTCACTAAGTGCACGTGCGCCACCGCTCATGGAGTGTGCGAGAGAGACAGTAATATGTTTGCGCGGGCTGGCTTGGGCCAATGAAAGGACATGTGGTTCAAATGTATTTAAATTTATGTTGTAAATTATTATATAATTATGGTTTTCAGAAGAATATTTTCACTTTTCAGTTGTTTTAAAGTATAAAAGTTTATAACTTATTATTATATTTAATTAAATAATAATTTTCCGTTACGTTTTTACCTTGGTGCGCTGGGTGGCCACTTGAGGCGCTGCAGGGAGAGAGCAAGCTTCGGTGGGTCGGCCATATTGACTTGTTGTTCGGACGCGGACGAAGATGGTCATGTTGAGTGGTGCTTGGGCTGTGTGGGCGGGAGGTGGCGGAGCAGCGATGTATAAGTAGTAATCTTTTAGTCACAGAGTGGAGGGCTCGCACGTTTGCGAGAATATTATGGTTGAGATGTCGTGGCGTGTTTTGATCTTTGAAAACTTGTTTTAATTTTTTAAAGTTTTGGGGTTGAGCTGTTTTCTCCCGGGAGCGTCATGTTTGGACAATGATGAAGACTATTATGATTGAAATATAAAGTTTCTGTATGTAAAGTTGGTTTTTTTTAAAGTTCATTAATAAAAACAGTAGCGCTGTTTTGTGTTCAATTACTACGTAAAGTGACTGTATTTGAATGATTAATTAGTTATTCAATGTTTGTCATATATGTGCTGCCATCTATGGCAGTATTGCCAAATAATACAGTTGACCGCCTAGAGAAAAGCAAACTTCAATGTTTAGCACATTTCTTCGAGTAACTTAAGTTGTTTTGTCTATGGAATTGATATATAGGTCAATAAAAGGTGTAAACAACAAGATTGGTAAAACTAAAACTTAAATTTCTTTTGTGAAATTAATACAGTCAAGAACAAGCGCCAACAGGTTTTTAATTTCATGTAGACTAGAGCAAACCACTATACGATCACAACCGGCCATATCAGAGGTTAAGTCAACAATTATGTAAAGTAGCGTCAGCTTCATTCAAGCTTTAGCGCCCGACGCGCTACATATTTTGGTGCCGCGATCAGGATTTTAGGTCAATGACGGCAAAGTAATTTCATCTTCATTCTGCACGACGCGCTACATGTAATGGTGCCGTGACCAGGATTTATGGTCCAATAAAATCATCTTCATTCGCCCGACGCGCTACACATTTCTGGTGCCGTGACCAGGATGTTCGAAGGTTGACAACAATATCTTCATTAATTTTCACTCGACCCGTTACATATTTTGGTGCCGTGACCAGGATGTAAGCATCTACATCTAGCTTCATCTTCATTTAAGTATCAGCCGACGCATTACATTCTTGGTGCCGTGACCAGGATGTGTTCAACAACGACGGCAAAGTAATCTACATTCAGTTAGCGCCCGTCCTGCTACATATCTTGGTGCCGTGACCAGGATGTTCGAAGGTTGACAACAATATTTTCACTTCATCTTCAGTTAGCCGACGTGCTACAAGTGTGTATTGCATTTTTTTGTATATGTATGTTTTCCTGTTTAAAAATAACATGTAAATTAACTCTCTCTCTCTCTCTCTCTCTCCCTCTCCCTCTCTCTATATATATATATATATTAAGAAACGGGAAAAACTGAAATTTTTGGGTAAACTTAGCGGTAATTTGACATTTCATGATCTGGCAACACTGATTTCTAGACATCCTTATACTCCAACACCCTTTTTTCTTCTGACAAACTGTTGTAACCCACAAGAGGTTGCATTTCGGAGGTGAAGTGAGACAAAATAGAACATGCCGTAGTAGGGTATCTCTGTCCCTCACTTTCACACAAGGTGTCCAGCAGGTCAGCCCTGCAGTCAGGCAGCTTAAGGACGCTGTTCATCTCAGTTTTCAACGTGTTTATTTATTTTTATATTTGAACCAGAAAATTTATTTCTTCTTTCAGATATAAATTGTGATCAAATCTACCTCTTAGGAGATTTGTGTATCTTTCATAGTTTTTGCGTAATGAGTCGTAAAAGTCAAAATTTGTACTTTACGGTTTTATGAACGCCGCTAAAACCAACCAACATACCAAATCGAAAAAATTCACACTGTATAACACTGTTGTAGGCTAAGATTTGATATATATAAAAACCAAAAATAAAATATTTCTGTATTTTGTACAAATGCTGAATTTTAAAATTAAAAATTAAAAATTTTTATAAATACAAAAAATATATTAAATGTTTTTATGTGTGTCAATTCACAGCCTATCACATTGTGATACACTGTGAATTTTTTCGGTTTGGTATGTCAGTTGGTTGTAGTGGTGAACATGATGCCATAAAGCATAAATTTTGACGTTTAAGACTCATTACACAAAAACTATGAGAGACACACAAATTTCCTAAGAGGTAGATTTGATCACAATTTATATCTAAAATAAGAAAAATAATGTCTGGAACAAATATACAAATAAACAAAGATGTTGGAAACTGAGGTGAACCGCGCCCTTAACTGGAGATAAGTGGTCTGCTGACAGGCTTCAAGTGGAAGCTGTTGCACATCACACTGAATTAATCCTACCAGGTGACAGCAATGTCCATCTGAAGAAGAAAGAAGTGTTTGCATTGGTACCTGAAATGCTGCAACTCTGGGCAGGTGGCAGCATCACTGACTTGTTCAGCACGAAAGCACAGCAGCACAATACGTTCCCGCTCGCAGCCCAGACGCAACTGTACGCTGCTGATGTGCAGTTCACAGCCAGTGTCTCTGGTGCGTGGACGTGCCTGGCAGAGCAGCAGCTGTGTCTCCCCACAGCGCAACAGCAGCCTGGCAGTGTCCTCACACACCAGCAGCTCCTCGCTGTGACTGGGGCTGGTCAGCGTCAGAGTACAGCAGGTCAGCTGCAGTGGGTGTGGACATGAGCTCCTACAACACACTCACCACACTACAGTACATTCGACATGATAGTCGATACTACGGTTAGTCTACGTACAAGAGTAGCGATACTGTGGTGGATGGCCTGAACTGAACTGACATGGTACGGCTTTGATCAATACAACGGATATAAACGGCAGCAGCATACACCTTTCACACTGTATATTAAGGAAAGGACTTATCACAATGGGAACGTGTTATCGTTATTGGAATTGTCTGTACTAAATAAGCAAAAAATTTAAAATCTAGAAAATGTGTAGGCAATTTAGCCTATATTGGAACACATTTTAAGCCATAAAATTTAGGTTTTCAATGTAAAAATATGTAACAAGTGAAGTAGTTGTTAAATATGCAAACTGTTGGCATTTTTGATTATGTTTTCTTACAAATAACCTATTTTTATCAAGTTAAGAGTAGTCAGTGTTTTAGTTAGACAGATTTTTTTTTTTGTAATTCCTTTTAGTGAATTTTGGTAATGTACCCTAATGTAATCCACCCTAACCTTTCGTTTCAGTGGTTGTGGCTGAAAAATTTATTTTGTTTTGCACATGCTGTATGTAACATCAGTAATATGTTGTTGGGTACTTCATTACCATAATCATCAATTTCACTTGTAAAAGAAAATAAGGTAGAATTTTAGTAATATAGGCCTACCGCTTAACAATAACATATTTTAAGTGTAGACACACATTGCAACAATTCTAAAATTTTGTAGAGCAAGAAAGAATAGAATTTGTATGAATGCAAAAGATGTGTGCAAACGTAATGTTTGTTGTTTATAAAGTAGGTCTAACAGGTCTTTTAAAAATTCCTTCCGTGGTATCGCCTTCTGCCACAACAGTCGATCAACGTAATTTTTGGCACACTGAAAACGGTAAACTTCTCTTTCAAATTGGGAGGAACACAATGACTTAGCATTGTTAAAATTGTCAAAATAAATTTTTAAAAAATTTTACATTGTACACTGCATAAAGTTGTACACTACTGTCCTAAAACAATGAATGCTAATTTCTATCAGACAACTTCCACACAAGCCTATGCATTTTATGGCTATGCTACATATATCTACAATAATATTTTACCATATCAACATTATTGTTATATAAATAATTGTAAGAACACCACCAGATGTCAGCAAGGCAAATCTTGAACTAAAGGACTAACTAGCGTTCGGAGGTCTACGTAACTACCGGCGACAAAAGAGAGTAATTTTCTCTCGCTGGAGAGCATGAGAGAGTGTCAAGACCTCTCCTTGGATGAGGCATCACAAAAGCCATGAAATTGTTCATCAAAACTGGAACTGTATTTGAAGATACGATTGAAGACTTACTAGCATGATGCATGATAGAGTTCCAATGTACTGTTGCCACTGACAGTGTCCCGCTGTCGTCTGACTTCTGCTTGAGTGTTGAGTGTGTATAGAAGAAGGTCGTCGCACAGGGGAATAGCAGTACTGGCAGGTGTCCGGCAGTAAAGCTACAGATAAGGGGAGGAGGCCCTCAGGGTGGAGGGCGAGCTGCGTCAAGAGAGCGGCGTCCTGAGAAAGGGCCTCACACAGAGTTCCCTCCGTGCAGAAGGTGGTGCTTGCTAGCTTAACATTATGAGCATCCTGAAGGGAAACTTAAACTCACCCCTTACCAGCAGAGTGGCAACATCATCACAGTTGCAAAATTTCACTATTTACAAGAACTGTAAAAACAATTATTATATATCTTTCCCTAGTTATATTAGCTCTCTCTCAATTTTGAGCAGTTCTTCTTTTTTTCTTCCAGCAGTTTCTCTTTTTTGACTCCAACATCATGATATTGTGTGCTGCTCTATTCAACATTACTACCATGGCTACCACTTTCACGCATATTTTAACGCCGGTAAAGAAAATCTATATTGCCATGTGCAAAACATGGTTTTTCGTACCCCACCTATACCTAACCTCCCCTCCCCCCCAACCACTGAAAATGACAAATAACCACATGTCTCATATATTATTTTTCGAGTTTTGTCAGTTTTTAGTTTACAAAATGTTCCTGGTGAAGTGAGTAACTTGTGATGCAATCTCCTCCAGGCTGTAGGATTTCTGGCACAGACACAGTGGCCAGATCATCGGCTTCATTGAATTAATCTGTGAAGAAGGTGATTGACACATATTTACCTTTTTGCTTGGAGAATTTTGCCGAGGCGGAGAGGGGAGGGGGGGGGGGTTTGTGTGTGTGTGTGTGTGTGTGTGTGTGTGTCACTGCCAAGCAAAGTGAAAGCACGACAAAAAAGAAGGGGATGCATTATCAGCACTACACATCAGCAGGGCGAGCTTCTGAAAAGTAAACACGACTGAACAATGGGTAAGAACGGCATAAAAGACTAAGTTTGGACTCGTTGACGGCACTGTTTTTGCATTAACTTGACTCTTGCAGCACACAGGCTTGCCCTCATTACAAGGTCACAGGTACCAAACACAGAAGAGCTCAAAGGTTGAACTTGCAGAGAATTCCTAGCGAAACATATGCTTGTTATTCGAAGCTACAAATAAATGAGTGCAATTTAAACATGTGAAATAAACTGCTTGTTCCTACACTGCGCTCAACTACCAACTTACAAAATCCGTGACCCTTTGTTAAATTCAGTGTTTTTTTTGTGACTTCCATAACCATGTTTAAATTCAGTGACATTTTTGGTGACACGTGACCGGTAGATACCCTGCTGTTTTAAGTGAAATCCCAGAAAATTAAAAAACACATGCCAATTTTACAATTCAAACAGGAGCCGACAATCATAGTGTAAACAATGCGAGATCATAATAAAATCACGTAACATTTGAAAAATTACCTTACTGATTTGCGCTATCACACCGCAGTGTGGGCATACACTTCAAAACACTCATACATAATTTGTTGGACCATGTAAACAAATATGGCTGCATGTTCTCACTTCCCTAATTGAAAAGCACACACAGCAAATTAGAGCACTAGATTTTTTAATCACTGTATCACCAATGACAATTCATGGTATTAAAAATACCATGAATCAAATGTGGTAACTGCATATATATAAAAATTAAGTAAGCAAACAGCAAAAATCATTATTCACTAATTGTGTAACTTACAGCGCTTCGGAAGTAGTCACAGCTTCAGCCTGACTACCCTCAGGACATGTCCAAAGAGTTTTGTTGTATGAGATATTCCGCTCAGTAGCTTGCGCTGTGCGCTAGAAGTGAAATGATATACTGCAGCAGGCACTGGTCTGCGCCAATCGCATCCGGCATATGATTAAATTTTGAAAATGTTTTAGAAAGATGTAAATTTGTAAAAATAATTTGGGTAGCTAAATTCTTTGTCCTAATGTTTGAGGTTTGATATTAATACAATACAACTAATCTTTTATTGCCTTGGAACCAATTTATGGATCTTTATATTTTTAATTTTTGTTGTATCTTGCTAGCATGGAGTCGTATGCAGTTGTATGAAAAAGTAATTTTCCGCTACGTCAAAAAGCACCACAATAATTTATGCAATAGGCTTTACTGAAGTACTATACAATAATGTGTTATTGCATTTGCGAAAAACACATGCACACTGATTTTTAATTAAAAATAAATAAATAAAAATCATCTCACAAGAACTGTCATTTTTGTATAATTTTTTGAGAAATTAAATTTAATTTTGCTTTCATTTAACAGGAAATAAGTAATTTTTACAGAAAATTACTAATTTGATATGATTAGTGGGATTATTATGTGAGTAATTATGGTAAACTGTATTTCGTATCACCCAAAAGATGTCTCATTACTTCAGGAGTTTACAATGCCTGGTTTTTCAGGAAACATTGTGTGCCTGACTAACTCATAATTATTTGTTGAGTGGTGGAAAAGCCTAACCAGCAATAGAAATAAGTATTAAAAACTTCCAACGTAGCAGTTAAGGATAGACCACAAATGTAACTACATAAAATTTAACTGGGATAATAAACAGAAACAGATTCAAACAAATGCAGACACTTGAGTGTCTTGTGTCTGTATTTGTTTGAATTTGTTGGTGGTTTTTACTTTTATTCCATTTCCTTTTTCTTTATTGTATTTGTTGTCTGTCCTTTACTCCTGTCTTGAAAGGTTTTCACAATAATTATTGTGATTCATGATTAATAATTTTTGTTCAATAAAATCCAGACAGAAAACCTGAACATATCTTAACACGCTGCATTAATGTGAGCACTGTAACAAATACTGTTTAGTACATACATATGTATGTGTGTGAGGGATAGGTGCAGTTTGCGCTTACCTGAGACGTACTTCAATGTCGATGGGTTGGTCAGCTTTATAGCTCAGCTGACAGAAGCTTGCTCTACTCTCTACACAGCCACTGATATTGCTCATGTCAACAGACACGACCAGTGGCTCTGCTCCACATGCAGTCGCCCACAAGTCTGCAACACGCGTCACCTCATCTGGAGGCACTCCTGGCTCTGGGTCAGGAGCAACTTTCTGCACAACAACATTCTCTATACAGCACACACTGTTTACTTTCATTATTCCTAGCTGTGCACTGCCCAAACAGAAAACATACATTGCACTACACAAACATCACATTAAAGGAAGTACAAGTCACTTCCCAGAGATTCGATTCAATAAATGTCTCTTTTAGAACACAAGGAATGAAACAGTCTCCAAAAAATGTATATTGTTGTGTGCATTTGTGTACTGTTATCCACTGACTCTGCAACATTAACTCAGATATGGTAGCTTTCATTGTTTAGTTAAACAATCTCATGTTCTCAAGACGGCTGCAGGGCTATGTTTTTGTTTGCGCGGTTATGTTAATTAAAATGGCAAAACATTGTGTACCAGGACTTGTCTTGTCATATCACAGCTAACAATAAATTCATGCAATGAACACATACGAACACAGTCACAACACAATTTCACAACTAACATAAAAATAATTGCCCTGTGAAAAAGACGCACTACAACACAAATAAAATTTCCACTGTTTAGTTTAAACTTTCTTAAATGTAAAACATGGAACAAAAGAATTCATCACTACATGCAACGGACCGTAACAAAGTTACCTGGTAGTGAATCTAAATTACTCGCAATGTTACTGAATCAAGGACCAGCCTGAATACGTACCAGGTTCTGAGGATTAAGTTTTAAGCTCCTCTTCTTAGATACTTGATACTGTAGGCACATTTGATATAATAATCTTCACCATACACTAACAGGACTTTAATCCCCCTTAGGGACGGTTGTATCAACTTAAGACAGGTGGTTAGCTAACACTGTGTTAGTTTCGCCTCTTGTTAAGCGTCCAGCTGTGTTGTATCAGCCATTTTATGCCCTTGTTAGCTATCAAGGCATTAAGAGTTTTGGTGGTGCTTTTATGTGAGTGTTTTCAATACAGTTACTATAAAAGTAGTATATTTAGCTCAAAAACTAAAGAATATCTTGGCAAGTATGCAATGTTTATATTATTATTTTTTATATTATTTACAAGAAATGTACAAAAAATTGAAACTTTTACAAGAGAGATGTGAAATAATAATGTTTTTTATCATGTTCTTTCTGTATTAGGCTATAATGAAATTATTACAACATAAGTACTGTACCATGTATACTACACATAAAATGAACATTAAAATATGAGATGAAATTATAAAAATTAAGCATTTGAAATGAACATGTGTTTATTTAAGAGAGATTCTGTTGGGATTCTCTTTATTTCATAAGATTGGAGGACTTAGCTTTTAGTTTATAGTTTTTCGTGAGACTGTTTCAAATCTATTCACATAACATGTTTGCTGTCTAAACAAATTAAACCTATCTAAGTGAACGCTTGCAAAGCAGAGTCCTTATACAAATGACATGTGCAACATATTAATACTGAATTGTTTAGAAATAATTCAGGTATCACAATTTGATTCATGACTCGCTGAAAGACGAAAGCCACTTGTAGGCCTTGTCTCTTGTGTTTATTTATTTGTAGACTGGTGTTAACTGAAATAGTATAATTTGATGTGAAAATTAATAGAATTGTGAATTAAATTTTAGTGAATTCAGTAAATACAGTGCAGAATACTGGAGAGAAAACATTGCACTTGTAGGGAACAAGGATACATATTAATACACAGAAATACCTTTGAAAATTGCCGTATTTAATTACAATAAATAATAGCACGAGAATTAAAGGTGCTATTCCCTACAACCTTGGACCAATGACTTACCGAAATTACCGTCTCCCAACCAGTAACAAAGCACATTACTAAGTTTACAAATAACTTAAAATATAAATCTTCTGGATCTGAATTTATTCCACAGTTTATTGAATTCTGCTCTGCCAAAGAAATAAATATTTAGCTAAGTCAGTAGAGTTGAGATAGAAGATCTCAGACCTCTGGTTAGGCTTGGCATTGTTAGCTATATGGCTAAGTTAAAGAAAAATGTTCAGAAATTAGTTGCTCAGTTCCAAATCAAATTAAGAGTTTTCGGTTGAAATTTGCTTTAGAAATTATTAGGATTTTAGAGTCAAACTTAAATGATGATCTACACGATTTCAATTCATTTCAATAGGGTTGCGGGTTAGAAAAAAAAACTACGCCTTACGTAGTTCCCATGTTGGCTTGCAGTTCACCATAAACTTAGCTAGATTTTAACAAAAATTAGCCACTTCTCTAGTCGGTGAACTTAATTAGTTGTTCTCAATAAGCCATAAACCCACTCCCTTGGGTTTCCTCAGCTTACGACAGCAGCAGGATGAGCTGACTTTCCCACAAGGGAAAAAGCCTGCCGCTACGTCTATCTGCTTCTGGAGTCAAGAATAGAAGACCGAGCCATCGCTAATAGCGTCAGTTCTAGCCCTAGCCTCAAATAAATTCCTAAAATTCCTTCCAACTGGAAAAAGAACTTAGTATTACAGGATCTGATCCCTAGATCTAAGTCATATAAACCTCCTGAGTACACCAGTACACAGAGAAGTGAATCAAAACATAGAAATTATTACAATCAAATATTAATTTAAACTAAATTTAACATCAATTATCATCAAAATAGAAATGTTCATCTACCAAAATTATTAAATAATATACAAGAAATAATCATCAAAAATAATCAATTGAAAAAAAAAATTAAATATATGTAATTCCATTACAGACTATGTTAGGAAATGAACTTATAAATATCAAGTCAGATGAAATACAAAACTTGCGTGGAATTAAAAATCAATTTCTTAAACAATGTAAAAACAGAACTGTGAAATAAAGTAATTTCACTTGCTTTAAAATGTTGTTTTCAATGAACAAAGCACATAATTATTCACGAACATTGTCAATCAATGAAAATGAACAATGTATCTACCTACCTAAATTATAAAATTCCGATACTAAATAACTTTTGTACTCCCCATACTTTGGAACACAACTACAACATGCTTGTGTAGTGATAATTTTACGACAATTTTCCACTGTAGCTGATAAAAACCATGAAACTTCACACTTCTTACATCTTTGTACATGCACGAGAAAGCTGCACAATTTGAGGTTACGAAAATTTATCAAAACATTACTTTAGGCGGGAGACATTAATATTGCAAAAGTCAAAAGTGGCTAAAATCACGATCACAGTCAATACCTTTATAATTTCAAATTATGCAAAACAAATTTGGAAGTAACACTGGATATACAAAGCACACATCCGTAATAATCAGAATAGATACTGTGCATGAATATGCTTGGTTATAGACACTTTTATGAAGAACAGAATCGCCTACACAGTTTGTTTTCTTCCCCTTTAACCCAATCCATATACTGGCACTCACTTATAGTTTCATGTAATAATGTGTCTAATTAATACGACTTTACAGAAAGTATTATATTAGTACAGACTAACTTAAACGGGTCACAGAATTTTTGCAACTGCCATCATCAGCTTGTAAATCATCTAGCGCTTGCCACAATTCTCCTGTTGAGTATTTATCGACCTCTTCCACTACAGGTTAGCTAACCAGTCAATAAACTCTCTGACAAGCGATAACAGGAGTTCATACAACACATTTATAGGCTAACAAGATAACGTTCATTTCAGTGTTGATACAACTGACTCTTAAGAGTATATAAGGCGGGCCAGCACCTTGCTCTTCATCAGTCTTTGGCTTGGGTCTCCTGCCTGAACAAACTTAAGCACCCTCCCCCTCTTTGAAGGGAACCGAAACCCCACGTCCTCTCACACTACGGTTGTTTCCTGAAAAGGGAACCTAAGCCCGCTCACCTAATAAACCACTCTGGTTATCTTGTTAAAAGGGAACTGAAGCCCAATTGTACCTACACCCTATGCCTAGTTAACTCTGGAGCGACCCCAATGCTCTAGTAGCGCAGGTAGTTTTGGGAACGCACCTACCACTGCACTTAGTTCAGCCATCACAATGTGCTCTCTTGCCTTCCGCAAAAAGCAGAAGAGTAACTGCAGGAAATCCAGGTGTGAGGTTCCATAATTGATTACCATGTGGTCAGTGTGTCTGTATCTCAGTATGTCTGTTTCTGTGTGTGTCTGTGTTTCTGTGTGTCTCTGTGTGTGCATGTCTCTGTGTGTGCCTTTATCTGTGTGTGCTTGTTTCTGTGCGCATGTTTGCGTGCGTACATGCATGTGTGCGTGTGTGCATGTGCGTGTGTGTGTGATAGAGAAAAGCAGACTCAGGGTTTCTGCTTTCTCCTTTGGGCTCCTGCTGACTCAGGCAATAGTCTTTTACAGTCAGCTCACAGATAAGATTATGTAGTAGGTGGGCAGAGGTAGTGGCGGATCTAGAGGCTGGAAAAGGAGGGGAGGGGGGGGGGGCTTGAACAACGAAATTTTGCTTTTAACCCATGGCGCTCCTTGCCCCACCTCCGAATTAAAGCGGGGGGTTCGGGGGTCCTCCCCCAGAAAAATTTGGATTTCAAGGTTCAAAATGGTGATATTTAATAGTTTTTAGTGCCTCAATGTAGGTTATATCAACGACAGAAAATGTAACAATTTTTTCTGGAAGAATTGGTTTATGTGGACAATTTTAAAAAATCAGCGTAATCAAATAATTTGTAATATCGGAAGGAGATTGTTTTACATGTAACTATGATTATAATAATTTGTACTTTTATGTTAATTTTGTGGCTAAGGAGGAAGCGGTTAGAACTTTTTCGCAACACCCCTGCGTGTAAAGTACAATCCAGGTCACATGCCAAGTTGAGACTATGAGAATGAAAAATAAATGGCAAATACAATTTCATACAAATTCAAAAACAGAATCACCCACGTTTATTGATAACAAAGCTGAAATTAAAATCGCAAAAACATCACATCTGTATTGGTGTTCAATCCAAATGTTTAAGGAAAGGTTGCTGTGTAAGTGTAATTAACTACCCTCGGCTACTCAAACCCAAAAGGCGGTATGGGGTCCTCCTCCAGAAAAAAAAAAAATATTTTTTTAAGTTCGGTAATAGGCTATTTATGGAGTTTGTAACGGGCAAAATTTCAATATGTTTTTAAATTATATGTACTTAAGATATATGTGTAGCATAAAGACTGAACTGAAAAAGTGTGTTGTTGGTAAGCCTCTAGAGAGGGTCGAGGTGAAGTCAGCACCAGACAGGACAGGAAAAATATTAGCTCTGCGAGGGGCCAAGAAGAAAGTGTCGCCGAGGCTTGTTGCATCCCCAGGGAGTCTCAAAATGAGTGAAAGAAGGGTTGTTTGCTTGTTCAGAAAAAACTTCGCTGGTGGCCCAGCCAGGCTCCAGCAGTGTAACCCCTTCCCCTTTTAAATCACTCTGAGAGACAGCGAAACATTTGGAACGAGGCTCTTTTCTTCTCTCCCCCACCCCTAACTTTCCAAAATGGCGGCGAACGAGCCGAAGCCATGCTGGTGGCAAAAATAAAAATAAATGAAATTGTATATAATATTCAAA